>JAMKCH010018733.1:0-224913 GCA_023653785.1 Ophioderma brevispina
CAGTCATTGGAGACAAGGTCAAAGGTCAAGTCTTTTATTTTCTTTATTTTTGGCCATGGCACCATGGTAGTGTCCTCTTTCACCAAAAATATTGTACAGAAATCTAAACGATAAAGGGATCCTCTTGATTTTTTTTAGGTTTTATGTTCCTGTTATATGTACCTACAGATTCATAACTTACAAGTATTTATTTCTCTCCATTTACACTAATTTGAATAATTTTTGAGGAAAATGTTTAATTTTATGTTTTTCAATGAAAGGAAATAACAATTTCCTTTAATATAGAGTACTTTAAAAAACTTACACACTATCATTCTGCAACCTTGCAGGATTTTCTCTTAATACACGCATATTACAAATATTCACAACAGAGTCTTTCGATAGCCTTACTTTACCCTAATTAGAATATTTTGACCAAAAATGAGCAAAATTTGCATTTTTTTAAATCACAAGCAAACAATCTGAAAATTTCAGGAATTGTTCTGAGCATAACAAACGTATTATGACCAACTGAGCCTAATTATGCTCTTTAAATTGGCCTCATAAACATAATTATTTTTAACCAAAAATGTGCACATTAAAGAGTTTTGTTTCATTTCTTGCATTTTGTGAGAATTTCAAGGCTATCAGTCTGAAATATTTATGGTTTCCCCTTCAAACCTTTACCACCAAACTATGAAGGAGTAGTTGTATGAAATGTACATAGGCCGAATTTGCATATTGGTTTTTTTTTGCAAAAATGAACATATTGAGATTTTTTATTAAATTTTGCATTTTTGTAGAAGTTTACAAGCTATCAATCGTAATTTTCATCGTTCTTTCTCCAACCTGTACAACACACTTTGTACATCATGATTTGAAAATTTATTTCATGACCTAATGTACATATTGTTATCAAACTGCAGAAAATGCATATAAGCTGTCTAGACCCCCATTTTCAGCAGCATTGTCCCCAAAGATGCCATATTTTTTAAAGATGTGCCACTCTCACCCAAAGGCCCCTATTTTTTGGAGAATTTTGAAAATTGACACCAAAATAACTACTTTTGCAATTTCGACCTTTTTTTTTATAATTAGCATATTTTTCGTCCAAAATAACACCTATTTATGGGCAATTTGGCTTCTCCACCAAGACCTCTATTTTTCCATGTTACCAATGCCTCTGGGTTGAAATCGCTAGCCTTATACCCCTAAGAATTGCTGTTGGAGTGACCCCCCCCCCCCGTGAAAATTAACTAAGGGCAGGGGTCATTAGACTTGCGCCAGGGGAATGGAGGAATATAGGGGAATGCGAACGAAGCAAGAGAGTGCAACATAAAATTTTCATCAAGAAGCGAGGAGGAACAATGAGCTTTTCAACTTTCATTTACGAAAGCGAGGAGGATGCGACCTTTCTACGCCGAAAAAAAAAGATAGCCTCCATTTCTCCTGGTGTACATAATGCATGCCCCGTCCCCTAATGTAATTATAAGCCTATTCCTTCAAGAAGCAATTGAGGACCTGCTATAAGGGTAGAACAGAAGGTCTAATCAACAAGTGTAAAATTTCGGCAGACTTATAATGGAATGCATTTGTTTTATAAATGCTTCATCCTACATCGAAGCCCATACTATGCTACGAAAGCGGCCCTTTCTTCCCCACAATAACGGCGCAATCGATGATTTAAATGTCTATAGGCATGTATTCTACTTCATATGTTACTGAGATACAAAACTATATATTTTCGATCTTTACATCAACAACTGTCACAGCGCGCCACGTGGCCACGTGGCGCCACATGCCGCATAGTGTTGCCATTTCAAACATCAAGCTTGGCGTACAAGCTGGTTCCTTGGTGGCACTTTAACTCATTACTCATATAGTCGTCTTTTTTTTCGAGCGCTGTTAGTGATCACATTGTCCTTTGTAAAAAAATACATACCTTCTTTGATCAATTGTACTCTAGCATATCTTGTTTATTTTCTGGAAATATTTTCGTTGGGAGAAAAAAATCGCGAATTGTTCAAAAAAATTCACATCTCAGCAACCACACATCTGAGTCACATCAACAAACACCCAGTTGTAGCTTGTCCGCAGAACTTTTCAAAAACTCATACTCTGAAGGCCTGTAACCATTCACAACGCTCGGATTTACACAATTTCGTCAGGCACCGTTAGTCACTTAATGCTAAACTCATCAAGTGGGGTGCCAAGCGGCGTGGTCTATTTTTACCATGTCGTTTCCATGGGGCGTTTGAAAGGTGCTCGAAACATGCTCATTTTGTGGGAGATGACTTATCAAGTTCTTCACGCGATAGCTACCAACCTACATTTATTTTTCGATTCCCGTTTAGTGTTTAGGGAAGATAGCGGCAAACAACATATTTGAGTGGGAATAACACTGGGATTAGTATTATGTTTGATTAAATTGATGATTTCTGTAGAATGTGTTTTTGTTCTCTACGCACCACTCATACACACACGTTCAGTGCAAGTCCGATCGTCACCGATTCCGGTAATAGTAACTGAACTGCTCCTACTATTGTTACATTTTGCTGCATTTTCAAAGCACTAAAAACAACATCACTGTAGCCAACTTGTACTTCTATACTACCAAAGACCAAGCATACTGTATTGAATCAAGTCAAAAGAGGGGTCACTTCGATGACCACTCAATTTTGTTATTATTGTCAGTCAAATTGTGAGATGAATGTTGGTGGACGGTCCGATGAATGTACCCCTCCTGTGCTTGAGTGAGCTAACTGCGTGAATGGCGATTACCGGACCTACAACACATACTTACTACGAGTGGGGCTTCGTTTAAATTCCACCCAAATAGCATTAAAGCGCATGTCTTTAATTAAGCATACTCATTCTGGATTTCATTTTTTCAGGACATTTGATTAGATAGAATTCCGCTCTATACTACCCGTGATATCATTGGAAATGGGTGGAATCCTAAAGTTATTCTCGTTTTCTTATAGACGCTAAGCCTCGGTCCGTGGCTACAGATCATACCCTCCGTGCAAGTATTCGCAGTCTGTTTCGACAAGAGTAGGGTGAAGAATAACCAACTGCCCTAATCGGCCATTTGCTGTAAAGCCCTTGTAGGTCCTGGCTAACTGGCTGCCACCTAGGGATGCGACACGCATCAGGTGCTTCCTAATATGACAGCTCATTAGTCCCGGATTTGGAGAAAAACTACAACAATTGAAGTAATACTAAATATTATATTTAATAATTACCATTTTGGGGCATATATGAATATTGTGGCGCTTGGTATTTCAGCAACACATAGCAAAATATGTTTGAGGTACTATTTCCCGACAATTTCACACTGTTTAAGCAGCCCCGTAGTAAACAACACTATTCACAAACCTGTAAAGAAAATAAGTGCCATAATCATTTTGCCTCAATGTAGAAACTATATTATTCTGTCAAAAAAAATAAACCAAAGCTTAAGTCGTGGAATTTCAACATGTGGCATGGGCTCTGTTATTAGATGTTCACTTCAAGAACATGTGGTGATGTGACGTCATTGGCATTTCAGTACCCACCTATTTTAGCAAATATAACAATATATATATAACACGCGTGCCCACTTTGTGGCCTCACTTTCATCTCTGTGCCCCTTTAGTAAATACATTCCCCTCGTGTGTATACACTAGTATGCAATGCGCACTGATAATTAAGGTTGGTGGAGCGCATGAGACTTAATTGTGTATGCGCCTTATAAGCATGGTGTATATTATTATTATTATTTTATTATAATAGCGGCACATCACTTAAATGCACAAACACTCAAATGATTCCAAGATACTCAGTTAATATTCCCAAATTTAACCTTAATTCCGATAGAGTTTAGGGTAGCCCTTTTAATCTCGTGATAGAATCCACAAGGTGTTCACAAAAAGTACATTTGAACAGTCTGTTTCAGTATTTCTTGAACGTCAATGGAAGCGAAGTTCATTAATAGCACGACAAGTGGCCCAAGTAAGATAAGTCATGGTTGCTCAATCTACCATAACATTTAAACAAAACTGCTTATCACTTATCTATAGTAGGTGTAGATCGCCTTAATGATTAACCAAGCCTTTTTACTCAAGCATTTTAATTCATATTTAAAGTATCCCCAAATGCAACTTTTTGAGACACTCCTGTATGTAAGAATACTTCGGTAATAGGCAAACACATAGCAATGATAACTAGTCCTAAACTGTATTTCGGTTATTTAATAATAAGTTTTTTGGGACGGCTTACACGGAAATTATAAATGATTAATAACAAAATAACAATTGTAACTTACCAACATAGCACTAAAAACGTAATTTACGAAGTTAAAGGTCTCCGTCATAAGTTAATTAGATTCCCCTGATGCTTGCCCCCTCTTTGCATCGTGATCACATTTTTCTCCACTTTTAACGCTCAATTCAAGTCATCATTTCTTTCGTCTGATTTAAGCGGCGTTTTATTATCTGACATGCGTCCTTCAGCAGAGAACGGCGGTTTGAATAATCCGGTGTTTTGGTTCGTTTGTCTGTTTCAAGGCGTTACTCAAGAGAAAATGGGAGGACTGAATGTGTTTGAATTTTTGCAATCATGTGAAGATTCGTTCAGCGTCGTCTATGTTTCCACGAGAAATTAACCATCTGACAGCACCGTGAAAAAACCCTGGTATATGCAAAAGAAGTGACAATACGGAATGTTTTTCACAGAAGATAGTTTCCCCTAAAATGGGAAGTAATGTATTATTCTGTCAAGGTTTATAATACCGATTTTGTTGCGTTTCAGATGCGGAATTTCCATTTTAGTGTTGCAGCATCAGATGAAAAAAGGCCTTAGATTTCTACCAACGAGGGCCGGAATAATAACATTTGCAATCATAGCTAAAATCGATCATTGGTTGTGTAGTTCACGAAAATACGTGATGACAAAAATAAAAGTGATGGCAATTTGCATAAACCACGTTTTCCCAAATGCCGCCATTTTAAAGTTAATAGCACTACGATGGTGACTTAGTTCGGAATTTATGTTGTCTGACTCAAGACTGTTCAATATACAATTGCCAGCCTTGGCGAGTCAGGAAATTTATTACACTCTGTTCTTCAGATGTCCGACATCTCTCGTCAAAGAAAACCCCCGTATATTTCTTATTCGATAACCATAGAAGATGATGTTTGGGTGTCAAAATGAGTGTTTTCCTTTCTGGTAAAGGAGTTCAATAAAACTAATTCCAAAACTGTAGGATGGATATAAAAGTGATGTTTATTTGCAGTTGTCACGTTTTTTCCAAGATGCCCCACATTTAAATACAATACTCAAGAGTGTTAACGTACTGCAATTTCAGGCTTTAATTTGGCGAAGTGATAGAATATATTAACCCAGATGCTTGATAATTAATAGCAACACAGAATCCTCAGTAACTCCTCCTTTGAACTTCTACTGCGCTTCATGCCCCTATGAACGAAAACCCCAAACATTGACTACCAAGAGGTGGTGCACCGTGCACCATTGCATTTGATTGTTCGAAATTAGGGGCCATTTTTACTCTTGACATATCTCAAATAAACAAATAATAGTTTTCTATTAAAGTATCAATCAAAATATCAAATTCCCCATCAATTCCCAGATATATGTTTTGGGGGCATACATCTAGAGAGTCGAGGTGTCAATTTTGGGTCACATTGGTAGTCCATGAATACATGACTCCTACGCATCTTTTTTTGGTGAACAGTTTTTGAGAATATTGCTATTGAAATCCCTGACCTAAAACTCAATTTTGTCCCCAAAAATCTCATCCTAGGTGCTGTATAGAGGATGTAAATGATTTTGCTTTTATATGTTGACCAGCTTGGAAAATATTGACGTATGAAACTTCCATTACTTTTTATATTCATCTGACAGTTTTGTAAATAGTTTTTTTGAACTCCTTGACCCAGAAAAAAAAAAACATTGTGTTACACCAAAATTGTCTTCTTGTGTGTTTTTGGCTTAAAGATGCTTTCCATTTTGGAAAATGTCGTCGTAGGCAAATTGCCACCACTTTTAATTTGTCCATCACCCGTTTTTTTCCATGAACGAACAGCTCCCGACGGTTATTTTTAGCTATGATGACAAATGTTCTTATTCCGCCCCGGTACCACTCTCCTAAAACGGGTTGGTGCTGCAGCACTATGTCGTCGATCCCTTTGGTCAAAGCTCTTACTTGTTCCTTTCTCATTTTTGTCAAATTCTTACTTATTCCATTCCTATTTTTGCGAAATGGGATTTGCGAATTGGAATTGACGAATGGTTCAATGGACGACATAGACTTGGCTAGTTGGAATCGGAGAAGTGGATATTGACAAGAAGGTGAGAATAAACCGCTTCAATCTCCTGCCATCAAAGGGGGTGTGATTGCTCTCACTAGTAAGATTGCCATGTAGATCTTAAGTATTAATACTAAGTGCGTGTGACCAGTGGGTGAGTATCATGAGATTTTTTGGGAATGTCCCGGGCACCCCCGGTGTGAAACCTGACCCATCGACCCACCTGTTTCTGACATGCTTATGAATTCGGCAACCTTCCGAATAAACAGCTGGATTGAATATTTATGATGATATGACACAACATTTTTATCCTACCGCCATCGCGCCAAGATCACAGACCTTACTTACCAATAAAGGATACTCCATCAACAAACAAGAGAATGGTTAGTTGCAAATTTCTCCATTAGGTAACAGAAAAGCATGGGCGTGATAAGAGCTACTCCAAACCCCACATTAGGTTTGCCTATCCCGCCGGCACACTTCGTTTTTTCTGGACAAACCTTTTCCATGTACATCACGAACACTGTTAATGTATTCCTATTTCAGAAAGAAAGAAGAAGAAGAGAAAGAAGAAGAAGAAACACTATCAATCATGTTAGCATTTTCGCATTGAGTAAAGGGCAAAACCTCTGATATAATAAAATCATTCACATCAGTATTACACTCTTAAAAATATTTTTAATTTTTTTATTTTTTTTGAATTTTTTTAAATATCCTTAATTTTTATTGAAATATTCCTTTATTTTCCCCTTTAAATATACGGATTTTTTCGCAAAGCCTCAAATAGTTTATGCTGATGAGTGTAATTAGAACGCAACTTACCCCCCAAACACTACACATGTAGGACACATCTCGTGTATATCGTATACAACCCGCAATCGGTACATGGATCCAAACTCATGTTTTAAGGTCCCCAGGAATGAGATGATAAACCTACTCCAAATCTTTACGGATGCATTCCTTCCAATAAACAGGGCCAGAAAAAAGAATACACTACCAGTGACATCAGTAGTGAAACCATTTTGATTTTCAAGTCATGCCATGAATAGATCCACCAGTCACCTGGAATTTTCTTTACTCTCTGAAAAATCAATCGTTTCACTAATGAAGTCTCACCACCCAAATATTGAATGCTTTCTCGTTCCCTCCTTGTAGACTTGACACAACCCACATCAATCTATTTGCATTTCCTGGGACCTTTAAAGTTCTTGTTATTTTACGGAATAAAAACAGTGTCTGGAAATTTTGCTGCAGACGCGTTCGTTTTCGCCTAATTCAGAGGAGCTTAGATGTGCATGTGTCCTTCAGAATTATGGGTTTGGGTGGGTGAAGTCGGTTCTAATTACACCAATTAGCATAATAACTATTATGCTTTTCGGAAAATTCCGTATGTTTACGGGGAACATACGGAATATTTCAATAAAACTCAGGGTCGACGTCAATATAGAAAGTCCCATTGATGCAAATGATGTATTGGCATTCATTCCGTCAAGCGCTACGCACCGCGTCATACAGTGCATGACGGATCAATTGTAATACCTCATTTCCATCAATGGACTCCATATGAAACGTCTAACCAAAATCGGGAATTTTTCAATTTCGGGTGAAACATTTTAACGGGATCTTTTTAACAGCGGTGCTTGTACATTTGATCAATCATTAACAGTTTTTAACAGTCGTAGAGAAGATATATTGTCTTTAAGAATTGTAACCACATTTGATAGAACGGTTTTGGCTCTAAATTTGATAGATTAGAGCAAATAGTTCGTAGCTAGCACAGTGTAAGTTTTTTATAGTCCGCCGGGACCTACAGTCACCTACATACTAGGCAAAGAATATGGCGCTTGATTCAGATGGCTCTCACGCAACATTAGTTTCAAGTTTTTTTCTGTTGTATATTATGGAGCCCGGACTATGGCTACCGGCGGACTATGTCTACTTTTATACTGGTTTCAATAGTCGGGTCTGCAAATCCACAATATTTGATCAATTGTAAAGGCTAAAACACCTATGACCTATGACCTGTTTTGGGGATGAAATGGTAGACATGTGTACCGGTGTATCCACACCTACAGATACTGCTGTTTCATGAAGTCAGTTTTGCTGCCCAATCCGTCTAATTGGTCTAGAGCTGTCTATGGACTGTTTGGATATTGGTTGTGTAGGTTAGGAATGTAGGTTATTGGGATAAAGGTCAATTTACCGCTGATAAACGTTTTGTTCTGCTGTATTCATGCTGTATGCACAGTCGTGATAATTTGAAATCATATTATTTGCACAAATTGTAGTACAAATGGCTCAACTCTTGCTGCTTGCATTAAGTAGTTTTTGTCAAATTGCGTGTGATGTTTTTGTATAAGTGAAGATGCAAATGTGGTTGGAATATGAAAGCGATTTGGGGCAAGGGTGAAAAGGGTAAGGGTGAAAACAGAGACATAAGCTTTAACTTCAAACACTACTAACCTGTTGGAATAAACCCACAAAAAACATAAAGATCACGACCAGGTAAAAATTCCATGACAGAGCGAGCGCCAACCCAGCAATAGCTTCTCCTACAAGAGAGGCATGGATGACAATCTTTCTGCCGAGAATATCCGACAACTGTCCGGAGATCATTGCCCTGTAACACGCCACCCAAAGAACATGGTATTGAACTGTCTTTTTTTCCCCAGAATATCGTCCGTACCAGACCAGATCAAAAGAGGAAAATGTCAATAAGATCATATTAAATGTTAAAAATTAGTTTCGCGATCCAAGGTTTTCTACAAAAGTAACCCAGCGGGCATAGCGTTTGGCGGAAGTCGAAACGACGTTGGCAAGTCGGAAAACAGGTCGACAGTTTTTATAAATTTACGTCGAAAATGCAATTGAATCGAGTTTAAAGAACGACGTCAATCGATTTGCATAAAATAGTGTGTAAAATTTCTAAAACTCTCGACGTCTTTTCGACGTTCCAGCGTCGATTGCCACTGGGAAGGAGGGGGGGGGGGGGGATTTAAAAAGAATTTTATATCGTTTTTAGATGGCCAAAACTCGCATTGCTTGCCAGATAAAATCCATTTTCGGGATAATGAGCTGTCATTTTTAAAGGGTTTTTATGTGATTCATAAATAACAGGGTACACAAAGGTTTCATTCCCAGGACCAAGGTTTGAAATTTCCACACCTAAACTTAATCATTGGGTTTAGTAACAAAAGATCACGATATGCTTTAAAAATAGTGTTTAGATTGACCATAGTAATCACATTTACCAATTTTATACTTGCTTTTAATCTTTTCTGTTATGAAAGCGTTTAAGCATCTTCATCTTATTTTCACCCTCTTTTCCAGTCCATTTGTCTTTATCCATATGTTTTTTCCCCAATGCTGGTCATATTTTCCGAGAGCAGTGCTCCCTGCCCCGCACTTTGCGCAACATAAGTAAATAATGACGCTATTCCATCATAATAATTTACTTAAAGCTGTATACTAACATTGATCTGGATTTTGAAGAAAAATGACAAACTCAGAAAGTTAGCGTTGTGACTTATATGGGAATACGGAATTCTTTGGAAACAGTCATGATCAGGTTCCATGCAGGTATGCCGCATGTGTTGGCATATGTATTATGACAGCCATGTATGATCATGACCATGGACAATGGTTATATTACAAACATAGGCTGGGACCCACGGCCTCAAAAATTTGGAGGACCTGGCCCGGAAAGATATACGATTTTGTGAGTTCAATTCATTTAATACCATGTTTGTGACATATGAAAAGTGCTGTTTAAAATCGGAAGTTCTTGTCCCGTTGCGATGCCTGTTTTAGTAAAGGTGAGTTTTTAAAATTTTCCCTAAAAATTAACCCTTAAAAACTTGGCTACGATCCCGCGAGAGTTGCTTGACCCTATTAACAATATTACCATCTGGGATTCAGAAGTCTCCACTTTCTGACACCTTACCTCCCCATCTGGACAAGTCCTACACAGCAAATTGTAACCTCTGTATAAGATAGCAAAGAAGACCCATCCCACGTGGCTGTCGCCGCCAGTTATATCCCATCCTGGGATGAGGATGTGATACACATTTACAATGAATTCTTGAATTCAGAATCCGGGGAAGAAGGCGACATCTAAGGCTTCAGATTGACAAAAACTGCTTGGATAGGAAACGTAGTGAGCCCTGGAAGGAGGACGGCCCATGGAATTGATTCATCATCTAGCAGGAAGGCCTGCAAGACCATAAACCGCCTCCCGCAGAGTTTCCCAAAGGATATGAAAGGATCGCATTCTGCTCTGGTGAAAAAGAGATCACCATCTCGTCGAGCCCCTGGTGGACGTGTCGCTTTCAACACCCTTCTCACTAATTAGCTTACCTCTGCTATCAAACCAACTAAATAGTGGAAAAGCCAAGTGGGCCGGATAAATATCCAGTGAGTTCCGGACGCACTGTGGCCCACAAGGTCTGGAATGGCTCTAGGAGTTCTAACAAGTTGCCTTACCAACCAGTCCTACCACGATTCTTGAGAAGGGTTACAATCATACGCACTCCCAAACCAAACAAGCTGTTGACAACCCCAAGAACTACGCCCCCCAATATACTACTGTGTGTTTCCTATCAAACTCCTTGATCCTGGCCGTCTCGTAAGCACAGTTACGGATCAAACTGCCGAAACAAGCAGGATTTCGCCGTGGCCAGAGGGCACTGTCCAAAAAGATTGTAAAACTCACAAAGGATATTGAGGAGAGCTTTGAAAGCGTAGTAGGCAAGCGTCATCTTGGGGGACCTTACTGCAGAATATGACACCGTGTGGCAACAGGTGATTGACAATCAAGCTTCGCAGGGCCATCCCGGATCGCCATTGTACCAATTCATAATTTATGTAACATGCTTTCAAACCGCAGCTTTGTTCTCAAGACCACTGATGGGCAGAGCAGTCGACTGCATTCGTTGAGGAACTGAGTCCCCAAAGGATCAGTATTGGCTGCCCATGCCGGATTAAACTTGTATATCAGCGGACTTACATCAAACAACATCTAGACAATATGGCTACGCCGGTGATCTTAATTGCCCTTCTTCACTTGGACAACAGAAACTAGACTGAAGTAGAAAGTATAATTACTGAAGATATTGCCATACTTGAGCCTATCTCAAGGGACCTGGAAGACTCAAGCTGAGTGAGCTAAGGACCACTGCCTACTGCCCGTCATTGAACACCAAGGGGGATCATCGCGCTCCAAATCAACCTCAATGGAGCGCCTCTTGCCTACAATCCCCCGGGGGCCACTTGTATAAGTGGTTGATGCGTGAACAAGAAAAACGCGTAAAAAGGGTCTCTTTTTTCCAACAAGCGATGTACTCGCGGACTTGATTAGGTGTCAAAAAACAGCAACATGTGGAAAAAGGGTAGCTTTTTTATAAACTCTGAAAATTGTGTATGTACGGTTAATACTCAAATAAGAGATATCCAAAATTTGTAAGGCAAAGCAAGATACTAAGGCATATTAACGACACAATGCAGCTTATTGGTTCGGGTAGCAAAAAAGACAAAAATACTTCTTTAGAGTAGCAAAAAACAGACAAAAATACTTTTTGGGGTATATTTTTTAGTCGGTGGAAACAGTCTTGTTTATGGTGCATTGGAAGTTAATGTTCACGCATAATATACACCTTTGAATACAAGCCCCCCCCCCCACCGGGAAATTTACACACAAACTTATCTGGGAGTGAAGCGTGATCGTAGCTTACTTATCGGCAGCATCTCGAGTCAGTATGTACAAAGGTATCTTCGAAAAAACCCTTCTGTGCCACCTTGCTGGATCTTAATGGGGTGCTAGTCCATCAACTATAGGCACCACTCTTGCTGCTTGCATTATTGTCAAATTGCGTGCTGATGTCGTTGTATAAGTGAAGATGCATAATGCTTCTGGTTTGCGATATGAAAGCGATTTTGGGTGTTTAATGGCATTGAAGGGCCCCAAGGGTGAAAACAGAGACATAATTTTAATCAGCATTTAACTTCAAACACCTACTAACATGTTGGAAATAAACCCACAAAAAACATAACGATCACGACCAGGTAAAAATTCCATGACAGAGCGAGCGCCAACCCCCAGCCAATAGCTTCTCCTGAAAAGAGAGGCAGGGATGACAATCTTTCCTGCCCGATAATATCGACAACTGCTCCGCGGAGATCATTGACCGCTAACACGCCACAAAGAACACTGATTTGCACTGTCTCCCCCAGAAAATCGTCGTACAGACCAGATAAAATAGGCGAAAATGTCAAAGATCATATAAAGTTAAAAATTAGTTTCGCGATCCAAGGGTTTTACAAAGTAACCCGAGCTTGGCATTAGTCGTCATTAGAAGGGGGTCCTTTTGTGCGGTCGAAACGACGTTGGCACGTCGAAAACAGGTGACAGTTTTATAAATTTACGTCGGAAATGCAATTGAATCGACTCGTTTAGAACCGACGTCAAATCGATTTTTGCATAAATAGTGTTGTAAATTCTAAAACTCTCGACCCGTCTTTTCGACGTGCCAGCGTCGATGCCCACTGCGGAAGGGAGGGGTGCGGGGGGGGCGGGGGGGGGCGGGGATTTAAAAAGACTTTATATCGCGTTTCGAACATAGGCAAATGGGCATTGCTTGCCAGAATAAAATCCCTTTCTCGGATAATGAGCTGTCGATTTTTACGCGGTTTTTATGTGATTCATAAATAACAGGGATAACACAAAAGATCTTTCTTCCAGGACAAAGGTTATGTGAACATTTCCCCACCTAAACTTAATCAATTCGGGTTTAGTAACAACAGATAATCACGCTATGTTTAAAACTAGTGTTTAGATGATACCTAGTCAATCAATTACAATTTATACTGCTTTTTAATCTTTCTTAGGTTATGAAGCGTTTAAGCATCTTCATCTTACTTCTTCAACATCCTTTTCCAGTCCATTTTTCTTTATCCATATGGCGTTGTTTTTCCCAATTCTGTTCTTATTTCCGAGAGCATTGCTCCTACCCCGCCCTTTGCGCTAACCAATAGTAAATAATGACGCTATTCAGCAGTATAATTTCTTAGCATTTATATACATTTATCTGTATTGTGAAGAAAAAAAATGACAAACTCCAGAAAGTTAGCGTTGTGACTTATATGGGAATACTGGGCATTCTTTTGAGACAGTCAGACATGATCAGGTGCAATTGCATGTATGCCGCATGTGTGTACAATAGTATATGACAGCCATGTATTGATCATGACCTGGCAATGGTTATTACAAACATAGGCTGGGCCCAACGGCCTCAAAATGTGGAGCGACCTGGCTCGAAAGATATACGATTTTTGAGTTCAGATTCATTTAATACCATGTTCGGGAAGATATGAAAGGTGCTATGTTTTGATAAAATCTTATGAATTTCTTGTCCAGTTGCGCTTACTGGCCTGTTTTGAGATAAGGCTGAGTTTTAAAATTTTCCCCTTAAAAATTCACCTTAAAAACTCTGCGCTACGATCCGGGCGAGGAGTTGCTGACCCTATTTAACATATACCATCTGTGGATTGAGAAGTGCTCAACTTTCTGACACCTACTCCCCAATCTGGACAATTCCTACACAGCACTATGTACCTCTTTATTAAGATAGCCAAAGAACACCATACCACGTGGCTGTCGCCGCAGTTATATCCATCCTGGGATGAGGAAGTGTACACTTTACAATGAATTCTGAATTCAGAACCCGGAAAGAAGCGACATCTAAGCTTAGATCTGACAAAATGTTGCGATAGGAAACGTCATGAGGCACTGGAAGGAGGACGCGCCATGGAATTGACTTAACTCATTCTAGCAGGAAGTCCTGGAAAGACCATAAACCGCCTACGCCGATTTCAAAGGATATTGATAAGGATCGCACTCGCTCTGTTGAAAGAGATCACAAATCTTCGTCGAGCCCATGGCGTGGATGGGAGGAAGTCGCTTTCAACTACCCTTCTATACTTAGATTAGGCTTACCTCTGTAACAACAACTAAATAGTGAAGAAAGCCAAGGAAGGCCTGATAAATAACCAGCTGAGTTACTGACGCACTGTGGGCACAATGTCCTTGAATGGCTCTAGGAGTTCTACACAGTTGTTGCTATGTACCAACCAGCCTTACGCCACGATGAGGAGAAGGGCGACAAGACACCGCGAAAAGAACCAAAAACTAAAAAGAATTGAGAGCACTCAAGATACGGTCCTGTTGCAAACCCCAAGAACTACCCGACCAAATATTCAATACTGTATGTTTCCTTCAAAACTCTTGATCCTGGCCCGTCTGTAGTCAGTTATCGAATCCCATCTGCCTCACGAACAAGCATGATTTCGCCATGGCCAGCACTGTCCAAGAGATTGTAAAACTCACAACTGATATTGAGGAGAGCCTTGAAAGCGTCGTAAGGCAGGGGTCATCTTGGTGGACCTTACTGCCAGAATATTTAGTGAAGCCCACGTTTTTAACAATGGCTGAGGCATCATAAAACATGTCACTCATTAAGACCAGTCTTCTTGGTCGCTCTCGCCTCTGGGAACGACGATGCTCGGAGATTAAGAATATCTCGATGTCAGCGTCAGAATTCTCTAGGGACAAGGGTCAAATTGTTATTCTAGGCCGGATTTCTGAGCAAGAAGAGTCATCTCATTCGACACTCAACAATTATCTACCCCGAATTGCATGGCACTCTTCGGTGCGGAAGATCGCCGGTGGTGTCGTCCTGGTTCGGGGCCATTGAGTACTATAAACGTAATTAGTTCGCTCAGGGTTTCGAACGACTGTTGTTTATACACACCCGCTTCCCCCACGGTCGTCGCCCGTCGAAGCCCGACAATTGCTAGATGGATTAATTATGCGCTTGCTAATAATGATTGCCAACGCGTTGATAGGAGCTTCACAAGCTTGATGCCCATTCTGTCAGCTAAACTAAGCGTCCTCTGGGCTATCACCGCGCCGAATCAGCCATTTGACCCTGGAATCTGATGAAGCTATGTCGTGGAGGGACTCCCACAACGTTTCTAGTCGATACACTACAGAATGTACAAATCCCAATGAGAACGTGGCGAGATGCTATCATGCAGAAAACAACCCTAAATTTAATTTACACTATTCATAAAGTTCTCCTTCCGGTTGCCGACTGTTGACGCTCGCCCCGGAGTATTCCGTTGTCAGGTGAGGTTTAGTCCCGATTTTTCGGTTATGCCTTTTGGCCTTTAACATATTTCTTTATGTTTAGTGCAGGTCTTGCCTTTGGCTGCATTCTGTTGACTGCTCTGAAATATCATGCCCACCTCCGACTGAGTGTAGCCAGTCTGGTGGTGATTTGAAAATCTTCATTACGGGCGGTTAATGCAATGTTTCAGTCACACTTTCAGTGTAATGATTTATTCAAAAACAATGATGTTTATAAATCATCTAAATGAAGCCTGAGCTTACCTTTCCTATGTTGACTTCCCACTTCAGGCCCGCCCCACAGCATGATATATACGCGGGTCCGTGTGGGCTGCAGCCAAAACGGAATTAATGGAGAGCTATGGTCGACAGGGTGTGACCTGGGGTCAATGGTCGAGACCCTTTAATCTTTTAGGGGTGCTAAAAATAGAGCTATTTGGGGCATTTCCACTTCCAGAAGGGAAATGCAATGTATGTTCAGTCAACATTGAAAGGAAATCAGGCTTCAGTTAGATGATTTATTAAAACATAATGGTTTTTGAATATTGTATAAGGGTTGAAGCCAAGAGCCGCTAAACCTCTCTGCGGTTAGTGGGGGAAGTCTCGGCTATTACAAAGCTATATAGCATCGATGATGAAAAATGACATCAAGATTTGGGCGGATTAATGCAAAGTCCCATGTAGGAGGCACTGACCATTTTAAAACTGCATCCACAGGTAAGTAGTAGACTTTCATCCCGTCACTTTGTCCACGCTATTTATTTGTGGATCCATTGCACATTGTCGAAAACTAGCGTTTAAAACTTAATGGAAAACGTGCGTACGTCAGTGTAGATGTGCTCCGATCAAAACAGTGCTATTATATCTGTTTGGATATGACGTCAAAGACACAGACTAGAAACGAGTCTCATCTTGCCGTACTGCGCCCGTACGCCTTACGTGAATGGCATACCACGACACACACACTGTATTGTGGGGTGGAATGAGATTACAACATTGATCGAAGTTCATGACATTCTCCCGATGTCCAGTCCCGAACCTTTACCGAAGGTCGCTACAGTTGTCAAAGCACATGGTATCGCCACCATTTTTGTAAAACCACGAGTGAAATGCTGACCATGGGGATTTTATAAGGGTATTCGTGATCCAGCACCTTCTGTTGATTCCATTGTTCACTAGATATACTTGAGAAGAAAAAACTTATTCACAAAAAATTGAGTTGATCCCGAGCTTCGCGGTTTTGTGGTATGAGCAAATGAAGCTGTTTCCCACGGTCCCTAGACTACGTGCTGTATTTTTGTCCGTTTGGGACAGAAAATACAAAATTGTGAATTTCGTACAGATACGACGAATTTGCAAACGTAAGTTGGGAACAAAGGATTACTAAGGGCTAAGATTGAGAAGATATAAAAATTCAACTTTTGATGGTAAGTCGGCGGGGGAGGGGGGGACGAGGTTGTGCATTACGACAAATGCCCCTTTAAAATTTCGCCGATTGCTCTTTGGAAGTAATGGATCGTCAAGAACGAGGAGAAACTTGGTAACAAGCCGTTATTAATCCCCGTGATATCGGTAAGTGGAGCATTATATTTCTTGAAGACTTCGTAATTTCTTGTGTCTCCTGCACCCATTAGTTTGTTGGTTTTTTCGCCGGATTTACTATGCCCACATCTCAGTGTTGTTAGGACCCAAGGGGCTACAAAACAGAGAGTGGTACCAATCTACTCTGGGTTTAGCATAAGGAAGCATTTACGATATTGTCACACCCAAATTGTGCAAGACTTTCACCACCGCAAATGATATAGATATAGGCGGGCGAAACTGCAAAGCACAACTACCGCAACAGACGCGGTTGATGTGATGATGCGCGGCGGCATGCTTGTGGCAAGAGCGCACGCCTTTTAAAACAGAATATACCTTTACAGAGCGGTATAAACAAAAAGCCCAATATTTTTGCCGATTAGTGATGAACCAAAAGTATAGTGGTTAAGCAGGACGGCTAGACCACTCTGGGGGTAAGTATGGGGAATGAATAATAGACGTTAAACCGAAAAGGGCTAGACACTCTGGGAGTAAATATAAGGAGTTAGTAAATGGGGTTTTTTTTTTAAAAAGCCCAAGGAAGGCTAATTCAACCTGTGGTTTTTGGCATTAGAAATGATTGTAGTAGAGGTTAAAGCAAATGAAGAAGTCCTAAACCACTTGGGGTTAAGTATGGGGAATGGTGTAAGATAGGGGTGAAGTCCACAGAAGGTTAACCAAAAAGGAAGAGCAAAAAACTTATTGGAAAGTGCCTGTGCATTGTCTTCCCAAAAGAGTAATGAAAGAAAAATATTATAAGTGTTACTCCAATTTTCCCCTATCATGCCCTTCAAAATATAACATGTCATGTCACTAGGAAGAGATTCTTGTGAGAGATTGATCTCCATTTTTCTTAATTTGAGCCTTAGTGTGGTTTGTTTACAGTACAAATTAATCCACCTGTGGAATTAAGGTGTGAACGATTTATTTGTCTCACAATATTTATGGATTATGAAGTTATGGAGTTTAATATCAGTTCAGCTTATGATATAATACATGTGAACCTGCTACAGCAAATAAACATAATGTTGCTTTTGCAGTTTTGAGTCTTCCACACCAGGTTCTTGTGGGGTATATGTGTAATGGGCATGGTCAGCATAAATAAATTCCATCTTTAATGATAAACCAGTCAAATTGATTCTGACAGGGTTTGTGAATTGGTTTTAGATCCAAGCTACGCAATCACGGGACCTGATGTTGGCGATGAATCGTACAGCGACGATGGACGACGATGAGGATAAAAGACAGGAGATTGGCTTGGGAACAGCCACAATGGATTGAGAATGACGGGTACGGAGTAAATCATGGCAAGCAACTTTAATTGGCAGCATATTAGTGCATCTTTAGTTGACTCAATTTTGTTCTCACTGAACATTTTCAGGAATACACTAGTATTATTCTGCATGTATGTGGACTATGTTTGGCCCTACTGATTCGGTCAACTGTTTGTGTCACTGGTCAAAACACTCATCTCAATTGCCTCATCTACCCAAGTAGTATCTGAGGAGCTGTTATTGGGAAGATAGATCAGTGCTGATAGGGATGTGCAATTGGCCAGCTGCAACTTAGGTTGAAGCAAAGTGATTGTGACGATTTCTAGAGTGGCATGGCATAACAATAATAATAATAGGCACAGCACTTGGGTCTCAGGTAATGCATATATAAAAATGGTATTCATGTCACCTGAAAAGTTCATGAAGACACTAATCAGTCACTCATTTTGTCTGCCCGTTCCTCAGCCATGATGTGAAAGTTGTGGTTCCCATTCTAAACTTATCCATTTGCAACAACCTGGGGCAAAGGTGCATCATTATGTTAATAAGGTCACTAGAGATACATGGGTGAGCAGGAGCTATGAGTCACCCTTTCAAAAATTGTTGGTTGTAATGTAAATTTTCTGGCAACCCATTGGCATTCATTATTATGGACGAATTGCCAAAGTAGACTCCATCTTATGTCTGCCTGTCTAAATTTCCACACAAAAAGGTCAACATTTGCCATTTTTTTTTTGTTGGCTGGAAACAATACCATGTGGTGGAGGGCCTTATTGTTGCTCATGCAGATGGGTGCCTGCTTGGATATCTTAAACTCCTCAAAAAAAGTTTGGAAACTTTTTTCCGACCTTTATATCATTTAATGAAAATTGTTATTACACTCTATGGATATCAGTGTAAAGCTCAGGGATTCTCTTACAATGGCATGAAATCATAGAATTGATTTCTTCATGGTTGAGTGACACTCATTTGAATACTCGTAGGTCTGAAAAAGAAAGTGCACCGTTAAAGAATTCACAGGGTTACACAGCTGAAGAGGATTAGGTTTGCTTTTAAATGCGGGTTTGAATAGGAACATGGTCAAAGGGGGTCATTCGGTATCTAATCATGCAAGAGGATAAGGCTAGTGCCATGGAGAAAATTGAAGCGGACATATCCCAGAATCAAGTTGTAGTCAATGTTGGGGTAAGCCATAGTGCTTGTATCAAAATGGAAAACAAAATTCCGTGCAAACTGTAAGGAACGTGAGACCCAGAAGCGGTGGTCCCCGGGACGACACCACCCCCCCCAGAAAGAAAGGTTTATTTGCTCTTATGCTCTTCGGAATTGAAGATTGTCTTCCAGAAATCTACAGGCACGGTTTGTGGGGCAGTATTAACACAAATCTAATCTGAGAGCATGGTAATTTGCTTAAGAAGCCTGCAATGACAGCCCTACGGCCCAGTTAAGGTTTTTTTTGGTGGCGGCAACCCACCGGTAGTGGAATTTAAACATGGTGACAGCAAATTTCATGTTTTCAGATGAATGCAGGCTGTCTCGGAAGTGGATTGTAGAGTTAAAGTTTGGAGGAGACGTTTGGTGAAGTTTCCCTGTCTTGTTGCATTGAAGAGCTGAGGCTTTGGTGGAGGCAGCGGTGATAACTGGACAAGACTATGTTTATTGAATGCAAACAATGCTGTCGTTTCGGGGACAATATTCTAAGGTCGTTTGCCTTGCCATCTTTTATGTCATCAATCTGGGACGATATGCAGTACTCCGAGACGATAATGCCCATCCGTATCGTACTAGGATCGTCCTGAGTAACTTGCGAAATGAAAGGTTTTTTAAAAAAAAAACTTCAGTAGCCTGACTTAGAAAAACTCATCAAATTGGGACACATTACGTGAAACCTAATCTCTTAATTTAGCAAACCTAAACGAAGTACAGGTAATGAAAGTTGGCACTTTCTCTTTCACGACCTAGAGTATTCAAAGGAATGTCATCTACCATGAAGAATCAATTCTTATCATTTGGGTGTCTGTTTTTACAGAGGAATAACGAGCTTTCACTGATATGCAATAACGTTTATAAAATTTCCCATTAAATAAGAAAATTGTCTGAAAAAAAATTTCCAAAACTTTTTTTGAAGGAGTTTAGATGGCCAACAAAATTAATTAGTCAATGATCTTCTAATATGGCACAGTGGTAGAACACGATGAGGTCATGTGCTGTATACTTTTTGGAAGGTATAACTATGAATGAGCTCATGCATATTTAATCCCTTACAAACTAAACCAGTTAGCCAATGAACTTCCACACGGTGACAGTGATTAGAAAAATATTGAAGGGGTCTTGTGCTGTAACTTAGTAGGCAGGTATGAATATTAATGAGGCATTTGCCAAAACTTCACACAATAAAATGTGATTAAGTAAAAAACCACAGTGGTAGGGGCCAATTACAATCACACAATGCTTAATTCTTGATGAGAGGAGCTTTTGCAACCAATTTGGGCATATTTGTAGCAGAGCTAAGTTCTTTTACTGCCAATTATTATTCTAACCCTGGAGCTTCCCGGGGTCTGTCTCAAAATCTTTGCATGAAACCAACAACAACATACCAATGCAAAGTAGTAAACTCAGGAAGAAACAAAAATGGGTGGCATAGCCCAAACACAAATGTGTAATGGGTGGAGAAATGTACCAAAAAGGTCAACTTTGCCATATGAGCTTTTATATAAGATCTGTTTAATATGCACAGGTTTTACCTGCAATAGAAGAACAACCTGCAACTCCCCATGCCATTCAGGTAATTTTTCTCCTTTAGACCTATTCCAGCCATTATTATGTTTAGGATCCAAGTGTAGGGAAGGGAAAATATTGGATCCAACAATAATAATGATCAAATTGGAGATTTCATCCAAGATTTTTGTGTTTTGTTTGAGTTTTTAAAATATCGGGCTCGAATACGTTCTTACCCAATAATTTGTGCAATCATAACTCGACCAAAAAATATGGGCTCAATCCATCCAATTTTATACTAAATTGGCCATATAGGAGAGCCCACCATGCTACTACCCATTCATTAGACTCTTGAGAGTAGTACTTTTTTTCTTTCTAACAATTTTGATGTAATATTTTTATTCAGCATCCACCTTTTATTAAGAAGAACTACTCATAGACATTAAGTGTCACATCATATAGTCTGTCCGATATCAAGCTACACAAGAAACCTCAAGTGGTGGCTGTAAACAAGGTGACCCACCATAAACACCACATAGGGGTGCTATGTAAAGCTTACAAATGGCTCAGGGAATGGGCATCACATGGAACGTATATGGATGTCACATGGATAATTTTTGTTGTCACATGGATACTGTATGGGTGTAACATGGGTAATGTTTTGGGTGTCACATGGGTATGAATGTTCACATGGGATTCAATGGAAAATTGCAAGTTGCCGTATTTGGAAGCCAGCTTATGCTATTGCAAAGTAGCCCATATTTTGAAAAGTTTGTTTCATTCTGAAACCATGAACATGGCGCTTGCCTATCTATTGATATGAAAAAAAGAAATATTTACCGTAATGATGGGTTTCAAAATGACTAATTGGAGGCACTTCTCCTAAGTTCATTCTGGGTCCCAATAATAAGATTTTTTTCCATTTACTTTATCCTGTGTCCCCAAATAATGTGATATTGCCAAAAAAGCAAACAACCAACCTCGCATCACCTGGGAAATCATGACACAAGCATATGCCAAGTTTGACATGAGTAAACGTCTATAGATAAATATTCTATGGAATCCTTGGAAGAGTCTGTTAAAGAACATACCCATAAAAGCCTACAAATAACAGATTTTGAGTAGTGTACTTATTAGAACCTTGCAACCTTGACGTGTTCTCGTAGATTGAATCACATGATTATTACATGATATCCAGAAAAAGCCTATAGTCATTCAGAATTCGTGGTTTCAAAACTTTTCATACCAAACGACCAGATACACCATCTCAAAAGTTACTTATTTATTGTTATACACAAAAAGGGAATCGTTTAAGCTTCTGTAGAAGTTGTTAATATAACATAAGAATAAATTGTATGAGAAGCCCATACAGAACTCAAATATCCCCATCAATCTAATATTATCAGCGTTATTATCATGAAATGTTTGTGATATGGTCCTGTTGGGTTAACCTTGCATACTACTGCTGAAGCCGATCTATACTTGTTTGTTCGATTTTACTAGCTATCTTGCGAAATAGAAGATTCGAAAGTTTGTCTCATATTTTGTTTTTTACTATCGCACTCATAGGCAGTCAATACAGAAAGTTGAAGTTCACAAGGACGTACCTGCAGGACAAAGTCCCTGCAGAGTGCTACATGGGTATGTGTTCATGATTTACTCATAGACCACACTTGTGGGATCAGATCCACAAATCTTAACATGCTTCATAATAACACCATGTTCTGCCAATGGATTTACATGTGATACCATGTGGAACTAATGTGAGTTAAAAGGGCATTTTGGACTGGAGAATTGCAACACAGTGGTCTATGGAACACAGATAAAGAAGCATTCCTCATTTTTTTAAAAACATCATTACCATCAGAATAAACTGAAAATGTAAAAGTTGCTAAGATCACAAAAGCACCTTAATAATCACAAACATTTATGAAAAAAAGTCATTGCCATGGGACTATTTATCAGTGTTTCATAGACCACTGTGGTGTAATTGGTCCCCGCCAAACTAGGTTGGCGAAGGGGGACTATAGAAATGCTTCCCCGTTCCGACTTGATGTGTGCGACTGTGTGTGTGCGGTGTGTGTGTGTGTGTCCCACTACGATATCTGTGGAACTAGCAAGTGGGGGTGGTCCATCTTCGCAACATAAGATGTATTGCGAGTACGCGCTGGGTGGGATCCTAAATGGGTCATGTGTCATGGGTCAAAGGTATGGTAAAAAATAGGGTTAAAAAAAAATGTGGTTAAAAAAAATAGGGTAAATTGCGATAAACCGTGTTCAAACACGCTATTATCTTTTAATCTAAGCAAGTATGGGTGTCCATTTTTGCACCATATATGTCGCATAAGTAGGAGGCGGATGAGTTCGGAGATGGGTCATGTGCCTGGGTCAAAGGTCAATGTGGCCAAAATTGCTTAAAAACCTTGTCCAATGTATGGTATGATGAATAACTTGTGGGTGTGCTCAACATTTCGGACGAAATTTTGAAGGTCATTTCAAGAGGTCTTGCGGGGTCATTCAAGCGTCAAATCCCTCAACATGTGGTAGGATGATGGACACTTGGTGGGTGCGGTCAATATTCAGTGCCAAATATGTTTAAGGTTATTCAAGGTCATGCAGGGTCATCCAAGGTCAAATCACTATGCATGGTTGTGATGGTCATGAAACCTGGGGTGCAGTCAAACATTTATACCTTTTTTTGCAAGGTCATTTTCTTGGATATCTGGGGTAATCTGAGGTCAATTCACTGGGCAAATGGTTGTATGGGTCCATGAACTTGATGGGGGTGGTCAAAATTCAGTGCTGAAGATTTTGAAGGTCATTTCCAGGTCATGTGGGTCCATCCAAGGTCAAACACCTACAAATGGTTGTATGGTCATTGGAATTTGGTGGGTGTAGTCAACATTGATACCAGAAGTGTTTCAAAGTCAGCTGGGGCCATCCAAGGTATTTATCATCACAATCCTCCCTGTGATCTTTAAGTTTATGTTACTTTTGCCTCCTTTTAACGTCGCGACGAGCGGGAGGGAACTTTTTGGTTCGAGAACCGTCCTTGTTCCTATTTTTGAGTTCATTGGTTCCTTAGATGTTGCTGCTCTCCTGACTAGGAACATAATTCATTGCCAATTTCCATGTTATACCCAGGTGATGTACATGTGATACAAATTTGGCATTTAATGGGGCCTATTTTAGGTACCGATCACATGTGTTTCATAGTCCAAAGACTTTACAACACCTTGGTACTCCATGTACTTTGGGGCATGGTTGTGTTGCACCTGACCAGCAACATGTTTGAAGTCAGGGCCGTATGCAGGATTTATTGGGGGATGGGTGGGTGCGAACCACAAAAAATGGACGTTTTTGGTAAAAGTGGACCTAATGGCCATGGTCCCTTTTTTTTTACTTTTTGAACATCTTATTAACTAAAATGTGGACCTTATTGTCAAAATTGCTTTAATTTTGGACCTTTTATGCAACAAAATCAGCAAAATGGATCTTTTTTTTTTTTTGCTCCTTCCCCCCTCCCCCCGACCCCCCCCCCCCCCCCCTCCCTGCATCCGCCTGTATTTGTGAGTGGGAAGCCCTTCCAATTTCATGTAATACCAACTTTAAATGGTACCCATGAGTCTTAATTAGGGCATGCATGTTGTGTAAACCAGGACCCAGTTTTAAATGTATTTTCTGATCCTGGCTTCAAGTATTAACGAATGTTAGGGGTGAAAACCACAGAATTTTACAACAAAAGGTCCAAATGTTTGTACGTATAAGTTCCATAATACCAGGGGCGACCAGGCAGTCAGAATTATTTTGACTCCAAGTTTTCTGAAAATTTAAAATATTTACTGAGCTCACAGGAATTTGAATAGAGAAAAGCAGCATGGTGTACTATCATCTGTTACAAAATAACATGTCTGTATAAAGTTCTGATATACATCAAATTAAACACTAACACTGCCAAAAATAAGTTACCCAAAGACACTAACTCATAAAAACAAAGTATTATGCACAGTTACAGTAAAATAACATTCTTCTTTGTTTCCATCATTCAATTCAATTTTTAATGTAGGCTTTTTGGTATTTATCAAAAGCATTTGATTTGTCTTTTTTCGTGTCACTTAAAAGACACTGTTTTTAGTACATACTGTCACAGTGACGACACAAAAACAATGAAAAAATTAAGCTATCTCAAATTCTGACTTTGTGTTGGTCAAACGATGGTACCTAACTCATATATGAAACAAATCATGCATTTGTATACATAAAACTTTTTGAACATTTATTGTGAAAAGCTTAAGGAAAGGAAAGCATTGCATTTCTGTTGAGCATTTTGTATCTGAATTGTGATACTGCATATTAAGTCTAAATTGGGTACCTATCTTTAAATTTGCATACCTATGCCTCTGCTGTGCAAAAAGCAATATTCAAAATTGCTGTGGTAGGCAGAGTAACACAGTGTCATGATCCAGCTGATTACTTCATCATAAGGTATCTATGAAGATGAAGTTGTGAAAAAAATGATCAAACTGGATCTAAATCATTGCGACTCACTCTTGGTATGAATCTATTGACACATATATAATGAAATATCCCTAATAGACGTACCAGGGGGTTTTCATGGTCGTTAGGTTACTCCTTGCGAGAAAGGAAAACACATTTTCGTGCTTAATTTTATTACAGAGTAGACGATTTTTTAAGGAAGCCGCATTGCTTGTATCCTTTGTGTGCTCTCTGAAGTTCGCAAGGATGAAGTTTGTGACAGACTGGGTAAAGTCATGTGATATATTTTCGCTGGCTTCTGTTTTGGTATTGCTTGCAGCTTTAAAACTATAGTACAGGGAATAAAGATGGCAGCTTCCATGATTGCTGGTACGTCTTACTTTGGGATATTTCATTATATATATGTGCCGATAGATCAATGCCAATAAATCCCTTTAATGAATTCTGCTTTTAAACTAAACAAGTCAGTTGTGAGAATCACAAAACAGGATATGAAGCATTTGTAAGGTGTTTCAAAACGCCCCATATCTGATCACCATGGCGATAACAATGTTAAATGTAAGTACTTATATATTAAGTATCACTTTAGTACATTTCTGTTTTCACAAAGTAAAGTTATATTCCATTTAACAGTGTATGCTTATTTTGCTGTTTATGATGCTATACTTTACACTCACTGTATACTCGGTGGTAATGACAGGAATGTGAGCAATTGAAGGAAGAGAGCGGTGGTTTGAATCAATCCCAGAATGGCTTTTGCCACTCTTCAGTCTTGTAAAGTTTCTCCATCAATATTTTCAGAATTTAATCAAAATGTCTCTAAGAAACAAAATTCACTTCTCATATATTGAACCATATTACTTCAGCTTCAATTTGGAGTGTGAACTGTCACACGGCATTTGCCATGTGCAAGTGAAAACTGCACAGTCAAAGTACCCAGCGTGAATGGCATGCAGAGATGCCACTTGCATACTGTGACGGCTAACTGAGACTGAAGATTATTATGTAAGTATTGATGCTGAAATTCTGTGTACGGGGAACTAACAGGAAATAACGCAGTACCCTACCCAAGGTCACCTGCCATATAGGGTGCATAATCAAATTCAAAGCATTATGGATTGTGTAAACCCCTCTTCTGTGTACATATCAAGAGTTAGGTGCCAAATGCAATTTATGTCCATTGTCATCATATGGACAAGTTTGTATTTTGTTCGTGTTAGTTTGTGTGGGCAATGGTTGAATATCCCCATGTGCACATGCGTGTGAGGCAGCTTGATTGTACCATTGGTTAAAGGCCACTTCATCCAATTGCATATAGCCTTTTGCATCTCAACACTTAACATCTTGGTCAATGGAAACTTCATTTACTCATGTTATTAGTGAATGACATTTTACAAAAAAATTTCAATCTAATTTCAAGATAAACTTTTATAAACTAAGAGACCTTTCATATATGTAACCTTTCAGAAAAATCCTCTGTTAAATTTATATAAACCAAGTAGGCTAAAAGGGTTTTTTCAAATCCTGGGTTTACTGATGGCCTGTTTTACCGGTCAAGGGTCAATCACCCACTTGCAATCAATTGACAATACCTATTACCCAGAAATGCACTGATAAAGTGACTTGATACATCACACATGCAAGTGCGCATGAAGATCAGCGGGTTTTGAAATTTCAATCTGTTTGATACTCATGTGATACACATGTGAAATACACATGTGATATACTGCGATCTGCATTGGTGGTATCGGGTCACTTTACAATGTATGTCATTGGTCACATACAATGTTTTTTGGGAAATGTGAATTGGTTGAATTAATCTTTGTTCACAATGCACGGTAGCATGGCGGATAATTCGATGGGGTTTGTAAACACTCTAATTATTTCACTTCTGTAGACAGTTGCACAGTGCATGCACAGGGGTCAAAGGTTAAATGGTGTATAGAAATAAAGCATCACATTTGACAACAGCAAACTAGAACTATAAATTAGCCAAGCCATGATAAATTACAAGCATCCCAACAAGAATTGGTTATGTTGCCATACTTGTTTTTTTGAGATAATCATTTGACATTAACATTCTGTATTTCACAATTCATCTGCCTACATCACACAGATATTTTTGAAATCTTTTGTTCCATATTGAGAATTGTCCAGCCATTGAAGTGGTTTTTATGTGATGCAAATAGTCTCTTGGCTTACCAATCAGAACAGAAGAACTCTTCAATTAAAAAACTGCCACCATCTAGCTAGTCGTCTTACAAGATGTGCACACATCTAATTCTATAGAGGAGAATAGATTTTAACATTTTGTCAAATTGCTTTTTTTTTTAAAAGTTTTAATTTTCAATCAGATGTGCATTTTGGTGGCCATATTTGGAACCAACATAAAAATGCTTCAAATAAGTTCAAATCAAACAATCATTCTTTGCTCAGTGGTTTGTGAGATGACTTTTCCAAAAATGACCCGTGGTCCTTGGAAATCAATTCTGGTCAGGCCAGTGCAAGTAAGCCCCAATTGACAATAGCTGCCTTTTGGTCAAATTCCCCTCAAACATCATTAATAAGCAAATGTCATTCAATCAGTGGCTTCTTGAACAATGGTTCTTCAGGTGACACAAAAGCCCCTGACTCAAGGAAAAGGTAACTTGAGAGTGACCGCACACAGCTCTATCACATGGCAAGGCCGTTGCACTTGCACCTCTTGCATTCATATAATACGTCAAAAGCCACTGATTTGTGTCTTACATACAGAATCTACCAGGTTGTGAAGGTTAACCGCACTGATTCACTTGGGTCTTTTTGTTCAGTGAAAGACAGCAGTGTAACGATAAAACAATATGGTTTTTTAGGGACAAATGGCACTATTTTTTCCCCCTCGGGTACTGCTTTGCAAAGGGCTTTGGGTTCCGAGCCTTGAAGCTAACTAGCTATTACAGAGCGAAAATCAATGCCCAATTTCCCTAATGTAAAACAAGTAGTATTTGTTTTAATTATAATTTCACTTCATATTGGACTAGAAGGAGAAAAAGTCAAAATTTGATCACTTGACTTGATCAGTGAATTGGGCACATCACTCAGTGAAAGCGCTAAATGTACAAAATAGCTTAATGTCTGAATAGTGGATCACAGAAAAATATTAGTTCAGGTTCTTGGTTCTATGAGTATTATCAATCAAAATTGTCCTCTGGTTATAAATAATTATGTTGTATAAATTCTACACCAAGCAAGTTTAAAGTTTGGCACATTTCATCGTTAAAAATAAATAATGCAACACCCACACCATATTATCTGAAGAATTCGGACACAATGATGATCTACTTTTAATTTAACACTTTTCTTTATATTGAATAGTTTTAAAAAAATCCGTCAAGATCTTGTATACAACTATAACAAAACGTGTACATGAAAAATTGCGCTCCTTTTAACCTAACCTACAATTTTTTTTTTAAAAAGTTTATTTCTAATGCTTTAAGACAAATCTCTGTTCTTTGGGAGATAACTTTTGTGTCTGTTAGGCCCATAAAAATACTACCAGGTGAACCGGTGGTTTCCCAAGGATTTTCTTTTTTCTGATGGTTTGTTTCACTTAGTTTTCTCAGATTTTGCCAACATTTTTAAAGGAACTTGCATGAAAGGAAAAAACTACAGCTTATGCATCCAGCATGTGAAATCATTAAAAAAATGACATTTGCTGTGTAGCATAGAGACCCAATTAGATTGAAGTATTTATTACATTGAATTTTTTAAATCTGTACGGTTTTTTTTAAATAAAACCAAATTGTATTGACATTATCAGGGACTTTGACCACGAAAACAATGCACAAGGCTTAGAACTGCATGTATTTCTTGTTAGCAATTTATATCCTAGGTTTTAAGAATACACTGTCTATAACACAATTCACACCGTGATGCAACTCTGGTAACATGCTCATTCACCAAGGACACGTTCATCAACTTTTTGATTGTATAAATCCTCAACCCTGTATGTGTTATGGGTATTTAATCTACTCAAAATCAGAGCTGAATTTCTATGCGTACAACTGCTGAATATTAGCTACTGAACTTTGCCATGGAAATGGAGACTATATTGGTTACCACTCTACTTTATCTCAGTTATAATGAGTCACTGCACATCTTACTTGAAAGGTGGGTGACCCTACATCGAGGTCCGATTTTTCATATGATTTTTTCCCTCCCTCCAAATTGAACGTCGCAACACAGCTGCGCCATGTAGGAACATCCGTATGTTGGGATCCATGTGGCCGCAAATCAGCTTCTCAGCTGATACATCCTGAACACCTCACCACAAGCCACACCAATGACTTGTGGATACACAAAGACGATCTTATTACATAATTTTGAGCCATTTGGATAGTAAGATTCCAAAGGCTCAAATTGTCTTGTAGGACAGGTGTTAGATAACTGGCTCTATGACCTCATTTGAAGAATTGTTGTTCATAACAAAGGAAACATTTCCTGGCCTAAAATTTCACTTGGTAGGAGAAAAATATGAATTTCCTTCTGATACTAAATCTGTTTTTTGATGAGTTCGGTGGGGGGTGAGATGTCAATCAGGTCACCCCCTTAAAGAGCTACAATATGCGCATCCCCAAGGGCACAGTTCAGTTGAGCTGGTAGGAACTGAATTACTGAGTTACTGAACTGTGCCATGGGAAGTGAGCTAATAAAAATGCCTTACTTGTTTATGAGCTACATATGCTCATCCCCAAGGACACAGTTTCAGTGAACTGTGTTGGACGGATGACTGAGTTACGGACGTGCCATGGGGATGATTGTATTGCTTACATTGTTAAGAGCTACAATATGCTCATATACCAAGGACACGCGTTCAGTTCGCTGTTTGTCATGAATTTAACTTATGATGAAAGTCTACTGAACGTGGCCATTGGAATTGAGACTATATTGGCTTACATAGTTATAAGCTCCAATATGCTCATCCCCCAAAGACACAGTTCAGTGGTGCCATATTAAATTAAGCAATTGACTTTGTGTCTGTGGTATTATCCTATCCTCTAAAACACAGAAATGTATTACTCAATATACCTGTCATGAAAAGCTACTGAACTGTGCTGTGGGAAATTTAAACAAAAACCACCATTTTTTTCTTTTTTTAAACATCTTTTTATTCAATTGATTCAAACACAGTGTATAAAAGCCAAAAATTGAATTGTATAATTGGAAATACGCACAATCATATGTGTCATTGAATATATCTTGATTTATATTATTTTGTTCATTTTACCCTCTCAAAACTTTTAGTGGAAAAAGTAAGTGTCGCTACAATATGCATTGTTCATTTTCATATTTGTGATATATGAGCCAGATGTTGGTGAAACAAGAAAACAACTAGAATGATACAGATTCAAACCACACACCCTTTTTTCAAACAATTTGATGTGGTACAACTATGGGTGGCCCTTGGTGTATCCGACCTCATTCATAACACTGTTTTACACTTTTACTCATTACAAATAAACCATAACAAAAATTAAAAAGACAAAAAAACAAAAAACCTATTTCTTTTTTAATTGGGAATGTTGCTATGTATAACTCGGAGTTTCAGATTATCTGTTGAAGTTTTGTACTCATGTGCTAAATCCTTGGCACTGTTTAGAATTTCACATTTCTTTCTTGCTACCACTGCCTGATGCATAACAAGAAAGGACACACCCCCACTTTTCCTTTATGGTCGCTCCTGACCATAGCTATCAATTCTTGACAGGAGAGTGGTGGAACGCCCCCCACGTTTCCTATCATAAAATGATCACTCTTACCATAGCTGTCAATCTTGCAGTAGAGTGGTGGGCCACACCCCCTCATTTCCTTCATAAAATAGTCACTCGACCAAAGCTGTCATTCTGGACTGTGAGTGTGGACGCACCCCACGTTCCTTCATAAAAAAGAGTCACTCTGACCATAGCTGTTCAATTCTTGACCGGAAGACGTGGTGGACACACCCCCACGTTTCCTTCATCACATGATTCACTCTGACCATAGCTGTCAATCTTCTTGACAGGAGAGTGTGGACACAACCCCCACGTTTCCTTCGTAAAAATTAGTCACTCTGACCATAGCTGGTCAATTTCTTGACAGGAGAAGTGGTGGACACACCCCCACGTTTCCTTCGTAAATGAGTCACTCTGACATAGCTGTCAATTTGACAGGAGAGTGGTGGACACACCCCTCATCTCCTTCCAATAAAATGATTCACTCTGCCAAAGCTGTCAATTCTTGACAGAAGTGGTGGACACACCCCCACGTTCCTTCATACAATGATCACTACCATGACCTAGCTGTCATTTTTGACAGGAGAGTGGTGGACACCACCCCTCATTTCCTCATAAAATGAGTCCTCTGACCAAAAAAAAAAAAAAAAAAAAATAGCTGTCAATTCTTGCCAGGAAGGGTGAGCACACCCCCCGTTTCCTTCATAAATTGAGTCAACTCTGCCATAGCTTGTCAATCTCCTTGACAGGAGAGTGTGCCACACCCCCACATTTCCTTCATAAAATGAGTCACTCTGACCCTAGCTGTCAATTTCCTGACAGCGTGGTGGACACACCCCCACGTTTTTCCCTCCTTCATAAATGAGTCATCTCTGACCATAGCTGTCAAATTCTGACAGGAGAAGTGGCAGCCAACACCCCACTTTCCTTCAATAAAATGAGTCCACTCTACCATAGCTGTCATTCTTGCACAGGAGATTGGTGACACCCTCCACTTTGCCTTCATAAAATGATTCACTCTGGACCATAGCTGTCATTCTGACAGGAAGAGTGTTGGACCCACCCCCACGTTTCCTTCATAAAATGAGTCACTCTGACCCTAGCTGTCATTCTTGACAGGAGAGTGGTGGACACACCCCCTCTTTCCTTCCATAAAATGAGTCACTTGACCATAGCTGTCAATTCCTGACAGATAGTGGTGGACACACCCCCACGTTTCCTTCCGTTCCTTCATAAAATGAGTCCCTCTGACCATCGCTGTCAATCTTGACAGGAGAGTGTGGACACCACCCCCACTTCCTTTCATAAATGAGTCACTCTGACCATAGGCTTTCATTCTTGACAGGAGAGTGGTGGACACACCCCCTCGTTTTCCTCATAAAATTAGTCACCGACCATAGCTGTCAATTCTTGACAGAGTGGTGGACACCTCCCTTATTTCACTTATTTCCTTCATAAAATAGTCACTCTTAGTCTGGGGGCCAACTAAAAACCAAAAAATAGCGTCCGCACACTTTTTTTTGTCTGTTTCTACTTCTGAAGGACCTACTGCTTGAGAACCTGAGGGGTGCCAAATTGCACCCTTGAGCTTTTGAAATATCCAAATTGCCGCCAAATGTCGCCACCAACATAAAAATTACCAATAACTCAGCTTCTAAAGCACTATAAAGATGATTCTAGTGTCTTGTATGGGTTTTGGTGTCACTGAATTTCAAATTTGGGTATATTTTTAAATACCACGATCCCTATACTAAAATCCAAGATGGCCGCATTCCTATATTAGCAATAGCTCAGCTTTTCAAGCAGCTATAAGCATATTTCTTTGTTTTCCTTTGTATGGGGTTTTTTTAGGTTGTGACACTGTTCAAATTTTGACTTCTTTTTAACACGAAAGTCTTCCCTATACCGAAATCCAGGATGGCCACCATTACACACATATAATTGGCAATGTCTCGGATCAGCTCTTGAAGCAAATAGATTGTAATGGGGGTGTCTTTCTATATGTTTATGGGTATCATAATTCCAATTTCTAATCTTTGAAAAGCATTACAGTGGTTCTTTACACAACAATGCTAAAAGTGAGAGTTGGTAATGACATACAGGTGAAATTACGAATGCACAAGTTTATCATAATAAGGTTTGTCTCCATTGGGCAATATTCATAAGATGCCCAGTTGACAAAAAGGTATTCTAAGTTAGCAGACCATTTAAAACTGTGAATATAATGCACAAACTTGCATATAGTTTTACTGTAAGGTAACAAAGCATTCAAGTATGGTGATGATGTACATGTTGTATCATCGGTATTCGAATTGTCAAAATGTTCAACTATGAAATTAACCCAAACTTAGTTGTCATGATCTGGTAGTCTAAAGTTGGCAAAATACCCATACAAAAGATGGATCAGGTTTGTTCATAATCTGGTACCGTATTGTTTTCCTATAACGCCCCGGGCGGTGCACTTTTCAAAGGGATGGCGTTTTATTACAGTCGAAAATGGAAAAGTCAAAAATCCCGCAAAAATCACGCTTACAACAACCTTATTTTCGCTGATTAACAATAAGACAAACGAACGAGTAGGGGGATACTCTTTTCGCACCTCCCGAGGTCAAAGTTTCCATACTAATGTAACTATTACAAACTGGTGCACACAGCGAATATGAATACGGATTACACATTCTCGGCCATTAATCATGTGATTTAGGATAAGCTTAACTCATTTTCTTGAATTGTTTTATCCAACATCGTAGGTTCGTTCATTAGAGCAATGGGCGTTTATTAGGAACCACACGGGATTCTATATTTGGCCTAGCCGGTTCAACTATGAAAATGATGGAAACGTTGTCATTAACGGGTAGGTCTATAAAGTTGTCAAACGTCAAATGTAAAGATGTTCCACAAGTTTTCATACTAAGGTAGTCGATATGTTTGCAAGCCATTCAAATATAAAGGTGATACACAATTGTCTTAACACGGTGGCTTATTGGCAACACATTCAAATATAATGATGGGAGAATTTTCATACAATGGTACTCTAATGGGGGCAAAACAGTTAGATGGTAATGTATCTAAATTGGCACTTGTTCCTCAAGTCTGAAAATATGTCTATTGCTTCACATATCCCCATCTTGTCAATGTTCTGATAGGGAAATACTCTTTGGAAACACTCAAAACAAAATGAAGCCCACCGCTGACATAAGAAGGTTGTGTCCCAATTTTATTGCAAAATAAATTAAATAACACGAATTAGAAAAAAATAGTTTGGAAAATTATCCTTTCTTCTTCATGCAGTGTCTTTCTGCTTCTTATTACAACTACAACTATCACCTAGCAGGAATTAGCTCCACTAGACATCCTTCGTAGCGTAGCGAGCCATGCAAGAGCGTAGCTGCCAAGTATCTAATGTTGAAGCACCCTATGTCTGGACAGATACCCGCTGCCAACCGCCTTATCCAGAGCGAGTTTCAGAGCCAAAATCCACGCTTGAAACAGTCTTACGAGAGCTCAGAGATTTCGCCTTGTGTAAAGAACGCTTGGGCCATCAACCAATAACATGTATTGGCATTGAACCTGGTGAGCATCTTCATCGGAGCTGACTCTCATGGGCTGTATGGCGATGCCTCAACAGAGATTGAGAACCAGAATTGGCCGATCTAAGGTTTCCTTGCATTAGTGGGGCTACCTAGAAGCAGATCAGGACACTACCTGTGGTTGTGGAAACACACCCAGATAATGGAACATCTCTTGTCCTGGCCCACTGCTGAGCAACATGCAACAAACAAGGACCTTGCGGATTAGTGAAGCAGCCAGACGTTTATCCCCATATCTGCCTGGATCATATTTGAGAATCACAGTGTTTGGACACGATAAGAAGAAGTTTTCTTGTCTTGATCACTTCTGTCAGCTGAATCAGCGTTAATTTTAAAGTCCACTTTAGTTTGAACATTTGCCAACCTGAAGTGGCATGGTGGCTTAGGTGGATTAGATTCACAGCACAGCGTTCACTCAAGTATTGCTCTGTGGATCTTCTTGCTATAGACAGTCGTGTCTAAATCAGGTCAGGTTTCAATCACATTCAAACATCGAGGAATGCGATCTGTCCATTGGTCCCCTTTTCACAATTGAATGACATATTCTTGCGAAGACTGTTGAGGTGGGTCCAAGAAAGACGAAATGGTCTCGATCTATAACACAAAATGTAACTTCCACACAAACGTTTCCATATGTGCGCTGGTGGAATTAGGAGAAGTCAGGAGGGCTTCCCTGCCTTGCTCAAGGTATCCATAACATGTTATCCACTGTTGGAGAAATGAAGAACCCATCGTTAGCCCATCATTGTTGGGAGTATAGTCACCTTCAATATGAATTACGTGTTCGTCAAACCAAACTCCAACATCCGTTTCACGTCAGTGATCTTAGGATGTCCTGTTGATCATGTCCGCGCATCCTTTGATACTGGTCATAGTAATGTCAATGCTTCTTCATAGTGAAGATGTGGATACGATCTACATCCAAAGTATACTAGCATATTCTAGATTACTAACACTCTCCGACAACAACATTGCACCCAAAAGACCCTGTTCCCAAGGACTCCCACCCTGGAGTTTTCTACTCTATTCCTTGTGGATCATTTACAAAGTGTAACATTGGTGAAGAACCCGGCAGATCATGTTGAAAAGAGAACCTGACGAACACCAGAAAGGCGCTCAACGGCAACACACCAAAATCGGCTATTGCCGAATATGTGGGAACGACCACATAACATTGATGTGACTTGGACAGATCAAAATTCTGACAGGAACTAATTGAGACTGAAAGGAAACTCATCAAGGTCTACCCCTAACAACTTCAATAGGGACAAAGGAGCAGAAATTGCTCCTGAATGGGGTGACACTCCAAGGATGCCTCTCAACCAATGAACGGGAAACTTAATTACTGGGGTATCCTTATCTCTTATTGTTCTCCTCTCCCTTTGGTTACTGATGTATATAGGTGAAACATCATACTGTTTAGTTTGCTCTGATGATGGCATTCCCTAGAGAGTGTCGAAAGCTTAGCCTTCCAATTTGGATGCCTCTAGTGAAAGATTATTTCATAACTCAAATCGATCCTGTCACAATAAGTCGAAGTACTTTCGTGCACTGTTCTTGAATTTCACGACGGCCCAGGAGTTTGTTCTTCTTCTTGTGTATGAGGGCAGCAGCTAAATATGTTTCTAGACGGTGGCGCCAGCTCACTGTTGATTGGTTGGGGTTTGAGAACTCTATGTCCACACTGTGGACGAAAGGTAGGGCACGCAGTGAGAATTGTGATTTGCAGTCTGTGATGGAGATAACCACATTCGCGTTGGAGATGGTCGCAGCCGCCATCGGTGCATATTGCTGTTGAAAGCGATTGACTCCTGTGCGAATCCGTTTAAGGTGACCATTTCCTTGCGTGGAAGATTGCTCACCAGGTGGTAGTTTCTGTCCCATAGGGTTGTAATAATTGATAGTCTGGGTCTTGAGTTATCTAGTCCAGGCAGTATATCCCAATGTCTGTAAGATGGTTAATGTGGAGCTGGAGTTGTAGCAGCGTGTCGATCGAAAGGTCGACGAGAGCACATGTCTGTCGACGAGCTGTGTGGATTCTTGAACAGTGTTATGCAGCAGGTGTTTTTGACAAATGATGTCGATTGAGGTCTGTACTTTGTTTTTTCTTTATAAGAATGACTTGCTGTGGTGGAAGATGGCAACCTCAGGCTAAGCTGGTGCTGTCTACTGCCCTGCTTTCCAGTACGACCGCTCCTTGTTTCACCCTTGATACTAAACTCAAAGTACGATCAAATAGATCAGGTAGAGATCTGCTTTGCTAAGCTTTTTTTGGATTTACATTAGAAACCCCCGACATAGTCTTGTACTTTTCCCATGTACTGTGGTAATATCCCTGTGGATAACCAGAGAATAACACATCCGACTATTACGATGACTTCTGCCTGAGCTGACTGCTTCTATGTTGCTTGTTTTCTTCATTTGTCTACTTGGTCTTTGTTATCCTCATATCACTCTACTCATCCTCAACAGGGAATTTTGGTATGTCATAACGTGTAACAGAAGATTTCTTTAACATCCACAGTGAGTGATGTCATCAAACCTCCAACGCTGGAAAAGATGAGCTTAGCTCTGGTTGTTTTTGAAGAAACGAATCCCATTCTTATTTGCTTCTTGCTTAAAACAATTATCACCAAGCACCGACGTTGTTTATTTTGAACTATTAAAACCCCCTCTGGGAAACTTAATTCATATTCATTCATTTCTTAACTCCTATAGCAACTGCATTATCATCATTCACCACCTCATGACTACCTACCAAAACGACATCGATCAACCCAGTTGGATGGTGATCAATATTGAGAGGATCAATGCAAGTTTTGGGGGGGAGCTTCTTGGTAAAGTCTTTGTGTTAAGCAACATGAGTTTCCCTGAAGTCATAAATAATGATACATTGAAACACTTTGTCCATTAAATCTAATTAAAGACACTAACCCCATAATCTTATGTACTGGCTGGAAGCTGAGATACAGCTAAGCACATGTTTTGTCAGCCATTTGTTTGGCTCATTTTTGGAGCCATCTTGGCTTCGGTATGTATGAAATGCTTAAGTAATTTAAAAGCAAGTACAATTTGAGTTCTTTGACACACCAAAACCTATACAAAAAAAAAAGCACTAGAATCATCATTGTATTAAGCTGATAAGCTGATCGAGATATTGCTAATTATATGTTGTTGCTGCCATCTTGTGGCCATCTTGGATTTCGGGTATAGGGAAGACTTTAGTGTTAAAAAGAAGTACAGATTTGAATTCTTGACAACCAAAAACCCATACAATACACAAGAATCATCTTATATGTCTGCTTTAAAGCTGATCTAGTGCTAGTTTTATGTGGTGGCGGCCCTCTTGGCGGCCATCTTGGCGGCCACTTGGATTTCAGTATAGAGAATACTTTGGTATTTAAAAAGTAGCAAATTTTGAATTCAGTGACACCAAAACCCGTACAAAGACACTAGAATCATAATTGTATTAGCTGTAGAAACTGAGATATTGATAATTTTTGTGGTTGCGACCATCTTGGCGGCCCATCCTTTGGATAGTTTCAAAATGCTCAGGGTGCAACTTTGGCACCCCTCAGTTTCTCCATCAGTAGGTCTTCAGGATGCGAAACAGCCAACAAAATTGTGCGGACGCTACTTTTGGGTTCAGTTAAAAAATGGGGTTTTGGTCCTCAGACTACTCTGTACTCATAGCTGTCAATTCTTGACAGGAGAGTGGTGGACCACCCCCACGTTCCTTCATAAAATTAGTCACGTCTGACCATACTGTCATGTCTTGACAGGAGAGTGGTGGACACACCCAACCAACGTTTCCTTCATAAAATGAGTCACTCTGACTATAGCTGGCCATATTCCTTGACGGAGATTGGTGGACACACCCCCAACTTTCCTTCATAAATGAGTCACTCTGACCATAGCTATCAATTCTTGACAGGAGAGTGGCGGACCACACCCCCTCGTTTCCTTCAAAAATGATCTCTCTGACCATAGCTGTCAATTTTGACCAAGAGTGGTGGACACACCCCCACTTTTCCTTCATAAAATGAGTCACTCTGACCCTAGCTGTCAATTCGAGAGTGGCGGACACACCCCCACTTTTCCTTCATAAAATGAGTCACTCTGACCCTAGCTGTCACTTGCCAGGAGCGTGGCGACACACCCCAACGTTTCCTTCATAAAATGAGTCACTCTGACCATGCGCTGTAAATTCTTGACAGGAGAGTGGCGGACAACACACCCCAACGTTTCCTTCATAAAATGAGTCACTCTGACCATAGCTGTCAATTCTTGACAGAGTGGTGGACACACCCCCAACGTGTCCTTCATAAAATGAGTCACTCTGACCCTAGCTGTCATCTTGACAGGAGAGTGTGGACACACCCCAACGTTTCCTTGCATAAAATGAGTCACCTGACCATAGCTGTCAATGTCTGACAGGAGAGTGGTGGGACACACCCAACTTTTCCTTATAAAATCAGTCACTCTGACCATAGCTGTCAATCTTGACAGGAGAGTGGTGGACACACCACCCCCCCGTTTCTTCATAAATGGTTCCTCTGACCATAGCTGTCAATTCTTTACAGAGAAGTGGTGGACACCCCCCACGTTTCTTCATAAAGGATCGCTCTGACCATAGCCGTCAATTCTTGACAGGAGAGTGGTGGACACACCCCCACGTTTCCTACATAAAATGAGTCACTCTGACCCTAGCTGTCATTCTTTGACAGCTCTCTGCCATACATCCTATACCAACCTACCTGGAGTCAAGCTTGACCGGCAGCTTACATACCGGCATGCACCTCGAGTCCGTATGGCGCAGATCTTCGAGTAATAACACTCCTGTGTCCTACTTTCTGGATCGTCATTGGTGGCCAGCCCAACGACCCGACGCACCACTGCCTTGGCTCTGGTCTATACAGCACTCTTTTGATATGGCCCCCGCATGGTGCAACGCTCTCCACACAAAGAAGCTGGATACTGTACTCAACGAAACCATGACAACCATCACTGGCTGCCTCCGTCCAATTCCATCTGAATTCCTACCATAGAGCTTTCAGGCGATTGCCCTGCAGCACTTCGAGAGAACACGCAACCCACGCAACAACTATTGAACATGCCCCTGCTGCATAACACCGTCAAAGAATCACAACCAACTCGTAGACAGAGACTGCGCGCTCGTCGACCTTTCTGTTGAAACGCTGCTAAACTCTCCATCTCCCCATTCAACATCTTTACAGACATGGAATACTCCTGGCTTGATACTCAGAACCATACCATTCTCTATCAACCTAAGACAGAACTACCACCTGGCATCAATCTCCCACGCACGGAATGGGTCACCTTAAACGGATTCGCACAGGAGTCGGTCCGTTTCAACAGCCACTATGCCCTGCGGGCTGCGGCCAGTTCGCAGCCCTGCCAATGTGGCTCTCCATCACAGCTGCGGATCACATTCTCAATGATGCCTACCTGTTCGTCCGCCGGTGGACATAGGTTTCTCTAACCCCAACCAACAGTGAGTTGTGGCTCCAATGCTTACAACATGTTTTTAGCTCTGGCCTCATACGCAAGAAGAAGAATTCTTGACAGGAGATTCCTGGACACCCCCCCACATTTCCTTCATAAAATGATTCACTCTGACCATACTGTCATTCTTGAACAGAGTGTGGACACACAACCCTCATTTCCTTCATAAAATGAGTCATTCTGACCATAGCTGTCAATTCTTGACAGTAGAGTGGGGTGGACACACCCCCACGTTCCTCATAAAATGAGTCGCTAGCTCCTGACCATACTGTCATTCTTACAGGAGAGTGGTGGACACACCCCCACGTTTCTTCATAAAATGAGTCACTCTGACCCTAGCTGTCAATTCTTGACAGGAGCGTGGTGGACACACCCCACGTTTTTCCTTTCATAAAAATGAGTCCTCTGGTGGGACCCCATAGCGGTGTCTCATTCTTGACAGGAGAGTGGTGGACACACCCCCCACGTTCCTTCATAAAGTGATTCGCTCTGACCATAGCTGTCAAGATTCTTGACAGAGAGTGGTGGACACACCCCCACGTTTCCTTCATAAAGAGGTCAACTCTGACCATAGCGTTCAATTCTTGACAGGAGATTGGTGGACACACCCACGTTTCCTTCATAAAATGAGTCACTCTGACCCTAGCTGTCAATTCTTGACCAGAAGTGGCGGACACACCCCCACTTTTCCTTCATAAAATGAGTCACTGACCACTAGCTGTCAATTCTTGACAGAGTGGTGGACACACCCCAACGTTTCCTTCATAAAATGAGTCCCTCTGACCCATAGCTTTCCATTCTGGACAGGAGAGTGTGGACACATCCCCACGTTCCTTTAAATGAGTCTTCTGACCAAAGCTGTCAATTTTTGCAAGGTGACTTGGTGACCCATAGTACACATGCATCAAACAATGTTGACATACCATAAATGCAGAGTACCCTCAGTTTTACACCACTAATAATGCGAGGGTATAGTTGAGAAATGCCTGATATTGTACAAATATTAACTGTGGCATGTAGCATTATCCTATCTAGCGTGTACTCAGCCGAGATGTGTTGACCCATGTTAGCGCCAAATGTCTCTCTCCGTCATTAAGTTGGGATGTCAGATGGGTCCTGCTGGATGTCTTGACAATCACATCACACTTTTAGTTAAAGGGGCAATGACCCCTGTTTGGGGCATGTAACTTCCAACATGTGACATCTGAGACTACTTGATCAATTTGCACAATGACAGTGACCGGCAAATCGTTCTCGGTATTGGGCAACAAGATATGACATTGGAGTGATAGGTCCCAATATATAATACTGTGCTTTTGTCATGTGCTCACGCCAGGATATTTTTGTACTCACATAAGAGCATGGTGTAGGTGCCATCCAGCCGTCTTCCTGTAGCTCTTTCTTCATGTTCCCGGATCCATCTACACCGGATACTCTCGACACAGGCTCTAAAGAACTTCGGCTTGGTTGAATTGGAGTACCAGATATTGCCATAACTGGTGTAGTTTATTGCAGCATTCCAAGCTTATCCTTTATGTGACAGGAAGTCTTCCTTGCTGTAGATAACATAGTAACCCCCTAGGTACTTGTGACCTCGAACCCTAGGGTCCCTGTACCTCCTTGAGTTGGTTATGTTTTGGTAGTGCAGATAGGTTGACGATTGTCTTCCTCATTGACTGTCATATATTCCATCTTGGCATTTAGATGTATGCCCGACTTTTGTCTGGCAGCATTCTATGTCTGTAGATCTTCGTGCACCACATATCAGATCAGCTTTAGAGCGTAGATTATCATTCTAGTCAAGGTCTGTGAATGCTGACTTGACGCGTCTAGAACAGTTGGGTTTGATGGTGAAGTCCCTATTGTTCATGAATGTCAAGAACTGAGGATGTAGTTCAACCAAGATTACAAAGAGATAGGGGAGCAAGAGATGTCTCCTTGGAATAATGCCATAGTTGTTTTAGGAACTCATTTTGGTGGGCCCCAATCCATTGTGTGCACAAGCATAGGGTTTCATACATGATGGCATTGGCGCTTTTGACATCTCATCTGGGACCCATAATAGTTTTAAGCATATGCCAAGGCATACAATCCCTGTCTGACCACTGTCACAGCCTTGGAATAATTCTCAAAGCATCATTGGGACCGTTTTCTTTTCTCTATGGAAATTCTTGACCCTTTTATGATCTTCTGGAGGGCAGAGTATCTGAGGTAAGTCTCCAGGCAGGCAGTGGTCAGCTACTGCTATAATTTTGCCACTTTGATTTTTTCACTTTCATGTGTTCAAGGACATCACAAGGAATCACTCTCAACTTGTTGCCGCCTTTTTCAGTGTCACGTATTCGTCACCGTGGGGGCGCCTTTTCAAAATGTGCGCCAAAATCATGAAAATCGAATAAAAGCGTATGTGCTTACCACAAATCCCATCTAATAGGTTAGGGTTTTCTGCATTATTTTGGCCCATTGACCGTAGAAAGGTTTTAAAACCAAAACAGTGTTGTTCAGGAATGTAGGAGGGGCGTTTTTTTTTTTTCAAAATGGCCGGCCAAATTCCAGAAACATTCATAATAATAGCATATGTTTACAAAATAACATTCAATAGGGATTCGGGTTTCCTGTAAATAATGTTGGCCGGTGATCAAATTGTTTTCAAATAAAACAGGGTTGTTGGAAAAATAATGAGGTGGGGGTTTGTTTCCAAAATGGCCGCCCAATCATAGACAAATTAATTTTAAAACTGTCCTACAAACATAGTCATTGATCACAATGCCTTTCATAAGAGTGAATTTTGTCCGATATTTATAAAGCATAATGATTTCCTATAATATTTTTAGATTAATCCTAAATTGAACCCTCGTTAAGGTCAAGTGCTCAACAAAAATTGGGATCTTGACATAATAAGGTTTCAGACTTTGTAGATTCAACCCTCATGCTTTACAGTCTGTTTCATAAGGAACTCAGAGGTCCTCACTCATCAGAAGCTGGAAGTGGATTCCACTTCCATCTTCTGAGAGTGAGGAAAAAAAAAAAAAAAAAACCCCTCTGGTCCTTAATGAAACAGATCTTTAAAGCATGATGTGTTGAATCTACAAAGTCTGAAACCTTATTCATAATATTTTAAAGAACCAAAGTGCCTATTCTTTACCATTACTAGCGGGCGCGTTTTCCAGATGGCTACCCAATAATTAGAAATTATCGAAACAGATATTAAAAAGAACATCATTATGGGGGACCCTTGTTTTTGGAGTTTTTACTCTTAGAATTTTAAAATAGTTTTTTAACATCAGAAACCATACTGTTTACAATTAATAGACTACCCTCCTCCCCACAGTTGTGGAGTAGAGCCATCTTTTGGGTATAGCTTAAAGCGAAAATGCCAGACTAATATAATTTGCGCTTCAACTATTATAAATATATTTTTTTGTTTTCAATGAATGTCCTTCAGTCAGAAAAATTACAACTTATTAATTGATATCAAAGTAAACGTTTATAATATCTTCCATATGATTGAAGCCATTTGATCGGCCCACGATAAAAAATTGAAATCATGATTGTATGATGTAGTACATGTGTTGTCTTGCAAATAGTAACAGTGAATGACTCGTGACTGCCATAACAAACCTTTTCACTAGATTGTTTCAAGAATCCGCCCTAGTTTTTTAATCGATCGTTACTGGACACACATTGTAATCCTATTTTCCTGACCAGGAGTACCCCAACATTCCTGACAAGCCACCTGTTTTTATCTATTGACTTTTACAAAGTCATCACATACCAATGCTGAGCGATGTCACCAATGCCTGAACAGCCGACCTCCATGGGCAACATTTTTATTAGTTAATTCTTAATTCTGCTACTAAGGCAATCTATATTGCAGTAGATAGACCGCACGACAATCTTTTAAAACATACTAATTAAAAATTAGCCTTTAGTAACACTTTGTAACCTTGCGAAAATGATTTATGAACATCTTTCCTCTTCTATGGCACACAATATCACTAAATGTTACACAACCCAATTCCACAAAATTACAGCGGTCCACCGTTTTGCTGATATTGTGAACAATAGCCACAATTTAGAGAAACTTTGACAAGAACGTGAACCTTTTGCTGATAAGAATTGTTCAAAAGTCCCCAAAGGGCCTTTTATAAGGGATTTTTTTTTTAAAAGAATACTTCAGGCAGGTTATACAAAAATTTGTTGTCACCTCGGCGATGCTGACACAAACAATGCATGCCCGACTTCTGGCCGTTAGGTTTTATGTGGAAGAAGGCCATTCATACAGGACGACTGTTAAAATTGCAAAAAGGACAACTTGCTATAGAGATAGGCGGCGAGTCCGTCAGAAGATCCAATTATGGAAGGCTATTGTTGGTATTTTACTCCTGAGATTATTTTAGTAGCCTTAGTAAACTCTAGTTGCAAAGAAGATTGAAAGTAATAGTGGTTGGGGTTGTGTTCTCTCCGTTCAAAGAAGATCCAATATATGGAAGTCTATTGTAGGATATTTACTCCTTCGAGATTATTTTAGTATCCTTGTAAAAATCTAGTTGCAAGAAGATTGAAGGTAATAGTTGTTTTTGGTTAGGTTTCGCTCCTGCATGACTGACAGCACGTGACCTCAGATATGCGATGCCAACGATCCTTCACTTTCAAGCAATAGAATAGCACCAGGGGCCTGTAACCGCCTTAATTTGTTCGAACCACCGAGCTCTTGGCATGCATCTTCTTTTGCCTTCACCCTTCCTTGCATACTCACCTTTCCCAAGTTGTTTCCACCATGCCTTTATACATGGGGAACCAAAATATCTTAGATTCTGGATGCGCTCTTCTTGGTAACAGTGTTTTTTTCACCTACATCTCCTGAAGACACTGGTTGATCCTCTTCTCTCGGTCCCTGGGATGTCGAAGTGAAATACGCCTTCCAAACTCCATCCCAAAGCTGCAATTCTGTTAACGGGTCTCCTTGGGTGAGGGGTCCGTGGCTCACTTGCGTATGTCGCCATTGGAAATGCCAGTGCTTGGACTAGACGAGTTATGGAAGTTCTAGTAATTCCTCTGTCAGAGCCCCATATCTTGGGATCAGATTGACCTTGCCGGATTCTTGCCATTGCCCGATCTCATGGCCACAGCCCCTTCTTAGTAGATCAAGATCAAAGAAAGTTTAATTGATAGAAAACTCCACCTCCTTTCCATCAACCAGTAAGGCTCCTCCTTGCTTCCAGGACCAATAGCCATCAACCCTAGTCTTAGCGCATTGTGGTACACACCTCCAGCTGCCTTGTTTTGCACATCAAAGCAATCAGCATAAAAAATAAGAACTATTTTTCCGCAACAGATCAGAACGCTTTGTTAGAAAGGCTTAACGCAAGTTGCCCTTATATTTAACCCCAGAGAAAGGAGGAGAGATGGAATTGGGCCCTATTTTTTCGATTTTTTGATGGAAACCTGGTTACACATTTACGATCTCCACTTAAATGAGAAAAACAGTGGCGTACATTTCTTTTTGACATGGGGGGGGGGGGGGGGAGAGGTCGATGACCATTTTATAATGAAATAGTTTTTTTTTTTATATACCCCATCCCCGAGGATTTAGATTTTTACGACTTATGATCACCCCCGCTGACCAATAACCAAGTTATGGTATTCAATATTTTTTATGGATATGGATCGTTGCAAAAATTAAACCCACAATGTTTATTTAGTACTACGTATTTCAAGGGTTTTTTTTGACACAGGTCCCCGAATAGAAGCGTCCAAAGATGAGAATACAGCAGATTTTTTCTGAATCATGGCAATGCTTCAACACAAAGTAGGCGTTGAGAAAAGACTTTGTGAAGCAATTAATAAACAAACAGTCGTATCTTGCCTTGTCCCCTTTACAGTCCACCACGACACCATGTGATTTCTATCGGTTCAAACGATTTAAGCTGACCTGGCAGGACTTCGATATGCTAGCGAAGCGCTATCGAAGGTGATATTCATCATTGCCTGGAGGGATACATAAAAAAAAATTTGACAGCAGCATTTTTTTGTCATTTTTTTGTGTGAATTGGCAGTAGTCATTTTAGTGTTTGTCGAAGGAAATTGTGCTTTTAATTTTGATGATTCGCGGGCCATTTTGGAAATAAAACCCACCATCAATCATTTCTGAACAACACTACTTTTATTTTAAAACATTCTTAGAGTTCACTTGGCCAAAATAATCCAGAAACCCGGACCCGGCCCTATTAGATGGCATGTTGGTAACCAATGGCTTTTAAATAATGTTCTATTGATTTTGGCGGCCATTTTGAAAAAAAAAAAAGGCCCTCTATCATCGAACAACACTGTTTGGTTTTAAAAACATTTTATTCTTAGCGCGTCACTTGACCAAATTATCCAGAAGAAAACTTGACCCTATTAGATGGGATTTGTGGGGTAAAATCAATACGCTTATCCTTTTCTATGATTTTGGCGGACATTTTGGAACACAAACTCATAAATATTTTTGCAACAACCTTGGTTTTTTATTTGAAAACATTTCTAGAGATCACCGGCCAAAATCATCCAGAAAACCGACCCTATTAGATGTTATTTTGGTATTAAACCACTAGCTTTAATGAATTCTCTATGATTTTGGCGGCCATTTTGAAAACGCCCTCTATCATCCTGAACAACACAGTTTGGTTTTATTTTTTAAAAACATTTCTCACGGTTCACTGGCCAAAATAATGCCAGAAAGCACCTACACGATTAGATGTGTTTGTGGTAAACAATACGCATTTATTCGATTTTCTATGATTTTTGCGGCCATTTTGAAAAGCGCCCCCCGGGTGCGAATAGACACAATTCGAGGCGGCAACAAGTTCTGAAAGTGATTCTGTGATTTTTGTCTTTGAAAACATGAAAGTGAAAAATAAAAGTTGCAAAATGTACTTTAATTTTGCCCAAATTTAGGCTGAAATTGTTGAATTGAAAAATTTCACGAAGAAGAAGGATGAAAAGCATAATTTGGTCCATATCGTCCCACTTTTTCGAGCCAGAGGGGGCAACTTGACCCCCCCCCCCCCGGTGGTCGGTACGCCACGAATTTAACTTAGTAGGTTTAAATTAGAGATTACCAACCCACCCCCGGGGATAATATTTTGGACTCAGTGGGTTACATACATACCCATTGATATTACACAGATTCATAAATTATTTCAGTGGCCTATGGGCACTGGTCCATATTTTGGAAAAAAGCCTGGATGTTCATTCATTATAGTCATCATCTTTATTTTAAAACACCACAAGGTATCAGGAAATATCAATCAAAAATGTTCCATTGTTGCTATTAAATATCCATGTCCATTTCCAAATAAGAAACACTGGGACAAGTAAATATTTCAATAATCATAATAGTGTGACAAACAGCTTTGTCATAATAAAGTGTCGAGTAGATACGAGGGGTCATTCTCATGTAACATTTGGTGTCCCAACTGGAATTTTTGGTTACATATTGCCAAGTATTTCTGGCCCCAGAATTTCTTTGAAATGACTTGTAAATCAAATTATACTTTACATGTATGACTATAGGTATAAATCCAAAAACAGAGGCAATAGATTTTGTAATTTTCCAAGAATTTCGCATATAGTGGATCGAGGCACAACTGTGGTGTCCAGTGTTACATGTTGACAATTTAATGATTTTCGTCCTATGTCAGGCCGGGTATGAGATTTCCATACTATTTTGACAAAAAACCTTGGCCAACAACAATTTTTAGAACCCAAAAAGTAGGCAACCTTTCAACTTTGTTTGTGGGAGTTAGTACCTTTGAATGTGTGATGGTCCCCATACAAGTGGAACAGACTGACAAGGGGGACAATCAAAAACATAGAAAATGTTAACGATTCAATTACCCATGAGGTTGAATATCAGAAGACATTTACAAGCCACCCACAATTTGGATAATTTATGCATGATACAATCATTTATTAGCATGCATCGATTAACACGTACCAAGACACCAGTTCCAGTGTCATGTTGATTTCCCCACACTATTTATGGGAGGATGTAACTTTCTTTAAAAAATGGCCATTTTGCTGCTAATATTTTCAGTCAAATTGAATTCTGACAAAGAATATAAGATTACTTGGAAATACAAGGAATTATCTAATAAAAGGTTAGTATTTTTTACATGGCCACATTGGTTACCAACTCATGGAAAGGACCTAATTTTTTTTTAAATTTAACAGTAGATGAATACCAGTTTTACCCACCCAGATGTGTGCCAAATCACTATTTATACAACAGCTAATGAAATGTATAAATTGTATTTTTGAGTTTCATTACAGTCTGCCGGTTTGCTAAGGCTCTACTGTAATGGCAAGAGAAAATCGTTTTGAATTAATGCCACCAGACATCCAAATTGCTGGGTAAAGAGGTCAGCGTTGTTATTTTTGTTTTATCATAATCACTAAATCTAACAACATTCATTTCATACAAATTTAACATTATGATATAGGTTTATACTTTTATAACAGCATACCCAATTAAAGTTTTATGATAAGGATAAGGAACTAAGCAGGCATTTGTCAGGGATAATCGAACGTGCCTTATGGGTAGGGCAGGCGCCCGAGAGCCAAAGGCGTGAGGGCTGCCAGCACTGACCTCATACGGTCAAGTGCTATATCCTGACGATTCATTGCGGCGGGGTCTTATCAGTCATTTTTTGTTATTAATTGAGAAAAATATAAAATTTTTTGTTTTTTATAACATTATATAAATAATGTTTTAATAAAAAAAACATTATTTTAAGATAAATGAAAAAACAACTCTACACTCCAACATTCCAGAGTCATGCTCTATAGAATATGGTGCCCAAAAAAACAATGACGCAATTCACTGTTGATTGGTGTTGGAAAATGCTCTGGAAGTGCAAGGAAAGATAGACCTCTCTAAGACTCTTACAGTGGTAATCTCTCTCACACCTCCCTGGCAGTTTCAAAACAAACCCATTACTGTCCATTCAAATCGCTAGACCCTCGGTTGGTTTTTTAATGTTTTAATATTTAGAATGTAAATTAATTTGTGTAAAATACATTTCTAAGTAATAGCTTTCAATGTATTACTATAATTTTCTGCCAAAAAAAGGATTTTTAAAATTCAAACATGGATGAATTTGACTACAATCTAGGAAATTTGACCTCTTTTCCCATCAATGTTGCAAAGATTCTGTCCATCGTCTGGGTACCATTAACAAATGACGTGTGAGGTGGTCTTTCGTATTATACCTATGAGAGGAAGCGACTATCGATGTAGCGATATGATACCCACTGCGATCAATAATGGCGGACCAGAAGACCTTGGTCGTACGGTACGTGACGCTCATATTGTGTAATCTTCTGTAAAAGGACATAATACAAGAATGTATTGTATTGTCTTGTCTTCTGGAAAGTTTGACGCAACATATTTTTGTTATAGACGATGTACCAGTTAACATCCCGCCGGGCAAAGAAAAACAAAGCCACTGTCCGGCGGCTATGCGTTTGTAGCACCTGTAGGGCTTGTGCTTTAAATTGCGCTCAATCAGCTATAAACTAGCCCATTGAATAGTGCGGTATAGCTGTATGTGGATGTCCTTCGCACCTCGATAACGTCAGTAGACCAGGTTTGCTAAGTTGCGTTTGTAAACATGGAGGTCAGATCATCTATAACACCACGAATAACACAACATTTGATCAGGGCAATGATGGACTACATTCAAAATACCGGGAATAAAATAGCCGCTAGTTATCCGGGGGGGGGGGGGGGTTCTTCAGGGTTGTTGGGGTACACCAGCTCGTTCCAGGGGTTCTGAAGGGTGGCCCTAACGGGACCAATTTTCAGTGAAAATATACCCCTAACGGGACCAGTTTTGGCGAGTTTTCAATGAAAATATTAACCCTAACGGGACAATTGCCAGTTGAAAATTAACCTTGGCGGGAACTGTGCTAAAGACGTGAATAAAAGATATACCTTGAAAAGCATAATATACAAGAAAAATACACAAAGTGCTCTGCAAGCAAAAACATAAACATTTGGGGTTATTTTGCGATAGGTTTAGGTTAATTTTCCTATTGTATCATTCGAAACCAGTCACAATCACAACTGATTTGATTACACCCTAGGGGGACTAGAACTTAATTATTGTGAATTTAATACCCCTGGCGGTTGGTCCCGCAGTTACAGTAGTCCCTTTTTTTTGGAAAGAGCATGGGTACCGATCAAAACACAAGAACCCCACGGGGCTAGTTATACATTACCAAGCATTGTTGATGATTAGATCAATTGTTTTCTACTGTCAAAGATGCGATCTGCATTGCAACGTTTTACACACCCTATCTTATAAATGGAACATTCCATGAAAAAGTTTATGTCATTACGAATATTCGGCTGGTCCACTTATGGCCGATTGAGGCCAAAATCACAGGAAATGAATAGGATGGGTATGAAAAAACTTTCAGCACGCACCTTCAAATCTTGTTGGGTAATTAGTAAATACCAATTTCTTTCACGATACATCTCCCCGACATAATACCTTCTCTAACTATTATTAAAAAAACGAGGGTCTAAGCTAATTGAGAGGGACAGACGTAGTAGTAAGAAAATTGTAATAAATGCAAATTGGAAAGAGATCAGATTTGGACTTCCCTTTTCAAAACGAACCATTAGTGAAGGATTTAAATGCATAGGAATTTCTTCTAACAATTCCAACGCCCACTGTATTAGAGTAAAGCCCAACCGCAGACATGCATGTTGCAAAAAACTTGACTGGTTTTGCATTGACAAATAATTTTATTTGTGCATTTTAAGGTATCTTGAAGGAATACTTGATTCTCATGGATCTACTATTATATAGCAAATGCTAGCCGTGTAAACTTTCGACACGGATTTCGAACTAGACAAATTCTAGCATAGGAAATTTTATATTTTAGATCAATATTTAATGTCAAAAAACATAGTCCTTTGAGGGTAACAAAAAAGCTGGTTCTCGTTAATTAAGATGTACTCATTAGGTAATCAATTTTCTGAAAGAAAAACAGTACAATATCACATTATTTGGAATGGTCTATGCATGTGATTTCAACTAATACTTTATACGAGAAACCAATATTTTTTCAACACAATCATATTAGCCAGGTCTGACACCATAGATTGTAGATACTAAGTTTTTGGATGGTATATATACACAATGCAGACATGTTGCTTGATATTGAGCAGTAAGTCGATATCAAATGATTGATGGTATTTCTAGTTGCTCCCTAAATTTGATGTACTTCTGCATTGCCTTGTACATTTGTGATGTCTATACTGAATTCGAGTAGAAGCTTCTCTACAAATTATCAGCATCTTATGGCATCCACACTCTCTGACACCGTAAGCATATACTGCGCCATTTACATCTCGATTTACCCTACCGCAAAGCGAAGTATAAAAATCCCCTGTGGTACTGGTACATTATAAAGTGTTTTTGAGTTTTGAGCTGATGATTTAAATATCCTGGAGGAAAGGGAAGGTAAGTAAGAGAATTATGTGATTTACCTTGTTTATATTGGCATGAAATCTGCCGGGGAAATCTGTGATGTTAAATTGAGATTGATCCCAGCACAGCTAGCCCAATGTTTACATTACATACCGTGTGAATGACCATGCACTTGAGTAGATGGAAGCATGTTTATGCTATTCATGCTCAATATATAGGCCTACAGGCCTCAATATATAGGCCTACAGGCCTCAATATATAGGCCTACAGGCCTACTAGACCTACACATGCATATAGTTCAGGCCCGTATGCGGGGGGGGGGGGGGGGGGGGGGGGGGGTTTTTTTTTTTTTTTTTTTTAAATTCCACAAGAGGGGAAAAAAGGTCCACTTTTTGCTGAATTTTTTGATAAAAAGGTCCAAAATTTAATGAATTATGACACAAAAGTCCACTTTTTGGTGATAAAATGTTCAAAAAGTACCATGTTAGGGAGGTTAGGTCCATTTTTACCAAAAAAGTCCACTTTTTCTAAAAAAAAGTCAACTTTTTCGAAGTCCCGCACCCCCCCAAATAAATCCTGCGTACGGACCTGATAACACATTTTTATGTTGTATTGTTTTTGAGGGTATATGTTGACTTGGACAAATAGAATAATACTATGATAGGCTTATAGTGAAAATGGAAGGTCGTTGTTGGACATAACTAAATGCTTTGTGACTAATTGGCCAAATTTGCAGCTTAGATTGAAAAATCTTTCAAATTAAAAAAAAAATAATCTCTATTGCAATATTTTTTTTCTTAATAATCTTAAATGAGTCACAGCTTTCATATTTTATTATTATTATTGAGTAGCTGTGTGCAATCAAGGAGGTCTTATTGGGCCCATGGGGCCCACATGTTCACTTCCAGACAAGAAGTGCAATAGATATTTACTCTGGCCATCCTCATATTTGGGACACTGAGAAAATAACATGCAAAGGAGTTGTTAGGTTTTTTTTTCCATTTTCAGTTTATTGTCACTACCATAGTTTGAATTAAGGCATTTGTTTACTTCAAAGTTCAATTATGAACCCAAGTTACATTTTCTTTTTCCAAAATTGTCCACAGCTATTTGAAAGTCTTTTATTATGACAAAACCAGATTAAAACAAAAATTATCAATGGCGACACACTTTTGACAACAAATTTGGATTATTTATACCACTGACTTCATCCTGTATAAATTTTATGAAATTTCATTGCGGGCAAATATTTTTCTTTAAAATCTTGTTTTTGCCAAAAATCTGTTATTTTTCTTCTGGCCAGGGGGTGGGGAGGGGGGGGGGAATAGGCGTGGCAAATGCCAATGTTGGCGCCTCCACTGCCTATGTGGCAAGATTCCCACAATGGATTCTGTTTTTGCAGAGTTAATAGCTCTTGTATGTCCCTACTTATATCAGTTGTGAAAGTCAAAATTGTGTTACCACTGCTTAAAATTGTTCTAAAAATAAGAGACGATTGCATGGGGTCAAACAGCAGTGTGTCAAGTGTCAATGAAAATAATATTGTGCTTGATATCTTTAAATACAAGCTAAAAGTGTACAGGGTGTTATTGTGGATGACAACTACAGAAGACTTAAGACTACAGAAATTAGGCTGTCATATGTTAGGGGCAGTGGTTTCACAGGGAGGAAAATGTAAAAGGTAAGATCATCTAATTCCTGTTGATATTCGTCTAAAACTTCTCGATGTGATAGCTTTCTTTTACCAAGTTTTGCATGCTTAGTTGATTGTGAAAGGTAATTAGCTATTGAATATGTTTAGCTGTATTTCATTGCAGTGTTGTATACTGACAGAAGTGTTAGCAAACTGGAGGGGCCACTAGTTCATCAAATTAGTCTGTCAAAAGGATTCACAAAGGTATGTAAAATCTTATGTATGGAATTTCTTTCCTTAGGTAATGCTTTATAAGTGAGATTTTGTTTGAAAGGCTTATATTGCAGAACATTATACAACAGAAATAATAGAAAACTAAAATATAATTTTAAACATACAGTTTTTGACTAAACACCTTATTTTCATATTTATCATAATTGAGAACTGAAAAAATCTAATTGTTACTAATTGTGAGTATAGATTATTGAGAGTATTCAGTCATACATTGTATTTAGAATGCTATTGAATGCAGTTTAATGTCCATACAAATGCGAAATACATCAAATCAGCAGTAGACATCAAGATAGAAACAATTTGGAGGAAAGGTTGAAGGCCAATAAGGCCAGAAAATAAGATATAAACCAATGCAGTATAAATTTCTTTAGGTTCCAAAGGTGCGAGCAAAGTGCAATCATAAGAATCTTAAAAAGAAACATACCCAAGGGCACATGTGGTGCAGTGCAATGGTCAAGGTCACACACTCTTTTTGGTGACATAGAGGGCCTTAATAACATAACATACATGACTTATATTTTGAAAGGCGCCTTTTCACATAGATACAAAGCGCCTTTATGAGTAATACGACTGAAAGAGGTGAGTTTTGAGCATTGACTTAAACTTTTCAACAGTACTGGCACTATGAATGGTGATAGCAATTTGGTTCCATAGCTTCGGTGCAGCCACTGTAAAGGCCCTGTCGCCAGCATATTTATGTGTCCTAGGAACAACAAGAGTGAGACCATGGTGGCTAGAACGAGTGGTAAAAGACCCAGGACGCGTGATCTGCTGACCACCAGACATTCACTGATGTACTGGGGACAAAGCCCGTTCAGTGCCTTATAAACATATAAAAGAGTCTTGAATTTAATACGATCAGATATACTAAGCCAGTGAAGTTCCTTCAACAGAGGGGTTGTGTGAGTAAATCTAGGATACCAGAATATGAGACGAGCACACTTGTTTTAAAGCTTTTGGAGTATGTTGAGGTTCTTCTGAGTACAACCATTGAGCAACAGATTACAGTAATCTATGCCTTAATGCAACAACATAACTGCAATGAAAACTAAAATTAAAGATTTTTTTATTTGATGTTTCAAATAAGGGACAAAAGTTTATTTTAATGCAGCAGTCAGTTTTTATGTAATATGTGGTTGCATGTAAGTTGGGTAGCATGGTAGTCAGTTTCCATGAAATAATTTGCTAACACTTGGGTAGCATGGTAGTCAGTTTCCATGAAATAATTTGCTAACACTTGCTATAGTATGTTTGCATGTAAGTTGGGTAGCATGGTAGTTAGTTTCCATGAAATAATTTGTTAACACTTGCTATAGTGTCCTCCATTTTGTGATTAAAAATATTATTTTATTTCTCTATTTTGCTTGAGGAAAGATTTCTCACAGGAAAAGTACTTTGTTTATTACAGAAGGGAAAATGGAATTCCCTAGTGCTATATTGAGATCATCTCAGGTGGTGTTCATGCTTTAGAGATCATGCTAGATGAGCTATATACTATAATAGTTTGGTATTTTACAAGTCATTGTGCAAGATTGCAAAGTAGGGGTAGTTTCACATGAAATAAGATGATGCAATGCATATGATGTGATTTGTGTGAGATCGAATTGGACAGTGTTAGGCCATGTTTATGCATGATGATGTAATATCTATTTTAGGTATTGGGAAATACTAGTTGTGAAATACTGTATAAGGAGTTTGCAAGTTAAAAACTCGGCCAGTAGAATTTATCTCCAGAGATGGTAGATTGATGCAGTACCAGTGCTAATATTTTGGATACCACAGGAGCTGGAAAGCTGAACTGTATGCTGTCATTTTCAAGTCAAAAGAGCTTCAGTTTTTGGAATCAAATGAATTGGTGGTTATAGGATCATGTACTCCTCCTGGATATGAATTTTTAAGTGTTCCCCGTGGTAGTGTAAATTATGGTGGTGGAATTGCCATCTTGTACAAAAAGTCTTTAGATCTATGCCTAGCTCCATCGGGGCTCACTTCTGTCACCTTTGAACATTGCACTGCTATCATCAACGGCTCTATAAAGTTAATATGTATCTACCGGCCTTATCCTTCACGGGTTAATGGCTTTAAAACTTCTGAATTCATTGAAGAGATTGAATCATTTCTTGATGAAATATCCGTCACTCCCCAAAAAGTCGCCGTTCTAGGCGATTTCAATGTGCATATGGACGAACCTGACAAAAGTGATACCAAGAAATTCATCAACATTCTCTCAAACACTGATTTACATCAGTTTGTACTAGAACCAACTCATATTAAAGGTCATATAATAGACCTTATTATCGCTCGCCTTGATGACAATCTTATTCAGAACGTCGAAGTTGATAATCTACATTACTCGGATCATTTCGTTGTGTCATGCACTTTTAAATGTTCAAAGCCGCCTCCATTGGTAGACACCATTACCTCTCGCGAGTATGGCAAAATTGACCGAAATCAACAATCCTTGCTTGAAGAACCTTTGCTGAATTCCCTGAGAGTGGACGATCCTCATGTTCTCCTCGTTCTTCATATGAAATCTATTACATCTTCTGTCCTTGATGAGCTTTGTCCTGTGGTGACTAAAACGCGTACCATCAAGCCAGGGGGGGGAACGACTGCCATGGTATAGACACACCTTCATCAAGAGAGACGAGTCCGTCGTCGTCTTGTCGCGCCAATGGAAGAAAAGTCGCACTGAAGCTGGAGACTGCTTTACAAGGAACAAAAAGACCATGTCTGTAGACTCATTACACTTACGCTAAAAGTGCCTACTTGTACATAAAGGTGAAAATGCTCCGTTAGGATATGTAAAAAACATTTAATGTTTGTTTAAATAAGACTCAAAAAGTTCTCCTAGCGCCAGACGATCTGGCAGATCAGTTTCCTCGCTTTTTCGTATAGAAGTTGAGAAAATACGGGGAACAAGTTAATTCAGGTAATGCGGTCAAGGTCCCCCCCCCTAATCATGATCTCTACTCCCTTGACATGTACATTTAAGTATGTGTAGTTTTAAACCACTCTCACTTCCTGATGATGTTCGCATATCATAATGAAATTTCCTAGTAGAGATCCTGCTCACTGGACTCAATGCCCTCTTGGTTAGTTAAGGAAAACCTTTCCCAATGCTTCCAAGAATACCATATTTGTCAACGCGTTCACTTCAGTTATATTCCCCTCAAGCTTGAACCAGGCAATCATAACCCCCGTTATCAGAGGAATACCATGGATCCTAATTCTTTGAAGAGCTATCGCTCTGTTGCGAATATAACCTTTTCTGTCAAAAGTCTGGAGAAGGCTGCGACAGGTCAGTCACAGACTATGGTTAGACGGAATTGGCCTTGGTGAACCATATCAGTCTGCCTATAGGCGGCACCATAGTTAAAAGATACTGCTTTGTTGAAAATTAGAATTACATCTTGCAATCTCTGATCAAGTAACGCGGTCCCTCGTGGCTTGTTAGATCTGTCGGGGCCGCCTTCGACACGGTGGATCATGGTATCCCTTCTTGTAGACTTCAAACTAGAATGTATGGGTTGTACTGGTTACAGACATCCATGGTTTTAGTTATTTATCTAGCAACCGCACTGTTAAAGTTACGTCAAGAAAACGTTTTCTAGGAGATCACTCACATATCTCTTCCACAGGGCTTCATAATTGGCCCACAGGCATTTACATTATATACCACCGCTCCTGTTGGTGACATTGTTTGTGCTTGCGACGTGTCTTTTCAATGCATATGCGGACTACATCCAGCGATTAGCCGAGTTTCAATACTAGGATCGCGGTGACTGTGAACGTGCTCTTGCCAAATTCCCGTCCTGTGTTGCTAAGGAAATAAATGGATGCTTGAAAACACGCTTCAGCTCATCAGACAAAACAGAATTTTTGTGTTGCCAGCAATCACGTTTTGTCCAAGCTCCAGAACATTTAACTTAAACTTGGTAATGTGTGCATTCATCCTATATCTTCTGTTAAAACCTGGTTTGTTCCTCGATTCGTCTCCTGAACATGTCTTCCATATAAACTCCGTGGCATTCTGTAAATTTCCATATATCTGCCTCTATGGCGCATCCGTGCTTCATAGCTCAGAAGCTTGTCCCACAGCTCGATCAAGGGTTGGTCCTATCTCGTTTAGATTACGCAATTCTTTATTCTATGGCGGCGCGCGCTAAGAATCTAACACTACACCGCTTTACAGCGCCTCAACACAAGCTGCCGGATTGTGTTTTGTTGTGGTCGTGACCAGCCCTCCCTCTGCCAATTTGCTGGACGAGCTTCACTGGCTTCCAGTACAGCACGAGTTTTATTTTCAACCTATGTCTCTATATATTCAAATGTTTAAATACCAAGCACCAGGCTACTTGTCTGATCTAATGCTCTTCAAAATAGGGGGAGACGCTAGTATTCGATCTCGACTTTCGTTCCTCATCTGACCTCAACCGCCTTTCGGTCCGCTCTCTTTTAGAAAGGCTGGCTGATGTTTCATTTTCCATAGGTGCCACAAAACTAGGGAATAACTGCCGCTGAGGTCAAGAGTTGGAAGTCGGTATCCAGGGTCAAGCGTTCCCTCAAGGACCCATCTGTATCATGGTTGGTAATCTGCTTTCGCCTTTTTTTTCCTCTTGTGGTTGCTTACTGTCTCTGTAATATGTTGCTTTTCTAGCTTGTTTTGTACATAATGTTTTTGCTTGTGAGGCGCGCTCTGTGCTTGTAGAGCGCCATAGAAATGTTGTCATAATACTATAATAATTCCAGTAGTGGTCCAAACACTGGGACATTTTGCGATAGACAGACCTTTGGTGGTAACACTTGATTATTGTGCTGCAGAATTGTGTCGTTGAGGACAACCCATGGGCTTGAACTGCTGCAAGACAAAGTTATCTTCATCACTGAGAAGGTTCCCATGGATTATTATATACTGGATTTATATAACTTTGCATGCTGTATTTTGGAGTCTTGGTGTGAAGACATATCGTTGAACTGCACCACTTTCTTTAATTCTGACATCTCATAACATCTGAGTAGACTTGTAAGTAAGATTGTAACATCTTAACATTGTATCCTCATTGAATTGTAATTGTGTTTAGACGTGTTCCAAATTCTTGCATACCAATCATTTGAATAAATCAATATAAATCATCAACATTATTTTATAAATGCAGAAATTCATTTGTGCAGCATGGCTCCAGTTGTGTTAAAAGGACCTTGGCCGTCCCACGAACGTCGTAAACCTTATGATCTTTTACCTTGTTATTTGTTTAAAAACCCTCGTCTACCGAAGGGGTGTGTTACCACCCCTTCAGGTTTTTTTTTTTCGCCTTTGCTAACCCCCCTTCTTTGGTGCCAAATTATTTAATGTAATTGTCAATTGACAGTTTATGCTCCTTTTCACTCATACAAAACAAACATCCCCGGGTATACTTTAAGGTACAGGGTGATCTCAAGTGATGCACTGAGGGTGACAACCACCGCCATCCGGGAGAGAAAGTACCATTATAGTGGTGACACAGGAATATTCACAGACCTTATTTTTGGTACTCATTAGTTCGTCTGTCCCTACCATCGATACGCAAATGAGTACCAGTCACTTCTAGATTACGGCAGAATTACGTCATAAAGTTCTCATGTCAGGATCAACTTCAATTTCCATACTCCTAGTCCCTATGAGCTAGTAAAATCTATTTTTCTCTTGGCACAGGTCAGTAGCTTTCATTCATCAGTAATTAGAAAATCACACCCCTTGGTTTTTGGATATGATACAGGATACCCAATCACGCAAGGTCAGTTCATGTCACTGCCTTAGTAGTACAACCCACTTAACTGTGTCCTTGGAGGATGAGCCATATTGTAACTCATAGTGATTAGAGAGGAAAATCATTTCTTCAAAAAAGTTTAGGAATATCTGATATCTACGGGTTGTTTTGGCTGTACCTGATGGGTAATGAACTAGTTTTATTGTCTTGGGAGTGTTTTATGCTAAATAATCTTTTTGATCACAAATTGCGAAATATAAATTTTCCACCCTATATACCAGTATTTCATTCCCAATTCAAATCCAATCCGTGTTTTAAACACCCGTTAACATCTTGCGACACAACCCCCTTAATTTTAGTACTCACAGAGGAATTTTATGGAACACCAAAGTATGTATCCTGCAGCTGAGACGTTGAGGGTCTCACCCAAGCTAAGCGTGACATCATCTTACAGCTCACCAGGGAGAACGGAGTGAATATCATCCTTCTCCAAGAAATTTCGAATCTGAAGAGAAGCTGCAAATCAAGGGTTTTGACCTTATTTGCTTCATTCCACACAACAAGCATGGGATCGCTTGCTATGTGAAGCAAGGCATACAAGTGAGTTCAACCCTGCATTCTTCATTGAATTCTCCAATCCAGTGGATAACATTTGAAACAATGGGAACTCACTTCATCAACAATTATAAGCCACCACCAGCTGAGGCAGATTTTAACTCCCGTAAGTTCAGCGGAGCTCCTTTGTCTGCGAAGATTTCAAGTGTAGAAATACAGCGTGGGGATACTCCAACATGGACAAGAATGGCAAAGTGGGTCTTGAATGGATTGAAGTCCAAGACCTCCAACTGCTGTTTGATAGTAAGGATCCAACTATTTCTACTCAAGCAGCCATGGGACATGGACCTGCCCCGACCTGTCAAAAGTCACCAGCGACATCTGACCCCGCTGCTCCAGAACGGTCCTCCCTAGATTCCCTAGATCAGGTCATTGCCCTATCTTGGTCACCAGTGACATCAAGGTCACGATCTCCACCCTCTACAAAATAGATGGAACTTCAGGAAAGCCAACTGGCCCAAGTTCAACAACTCACTAGTGAACCGTCATCCAAGCTGCCAGACCCGGCTTCATCTATCATCAACGATGCATATTCTGACTTCTGCTCTATGCTACATCAAGCAGCTAAACATTCCATTCCAAGAGGCAGAAGGAATCCCTACACCTGTTGGGACAAGGAATGCGACGATTTGTACAAACTGCACCAAGATGCCAACTGCGATATTGAGAGAATAGCTAAAGACAACCAGCTACTGGATCTTCTTGGCCAAAAGATACATACCAGATGGGAGGACGAGATATCCAATATCAACTTTACCCCACTCAAGCCGTAAGCCATAAGCAGTGTCCTGTCTCTGCAAATTCCATCGATTCAGTACTTGTCAACAATGGAAAGTGGCAAGACCTCACTCCACAGGTGAAAGCCCATGCTCGTGCTGTTAATGAAAAGATTAAACATCGTCTACAAACCTCTCGACTACCAAGGCCCATGTCCCAACCTTTCACCTATGATGAGATCATCGAAGCAAAAAGTTCTCAAGAATGAAGAAGCTCTTGGCAACAACACCCATACAGAATTCTTGAAGAATATAGCACCTGAAGCTGTGCTATGGCTCCAACTCTTCCTCTCTACTTACTTGGGATCGTCAACTATTCCCTCAAGATGGAAGATTTCAAAGGTCATTGCTATCCTGAAGCCCAATAAACCAGCAAATGAGCCCAAGAGTTACAGACCTATCTTACTGCTATCTCACATCTATAAGCTGCTTGAGAGACCGTTACCCGATAGGATCAATGATACGGTCGAGGCAAATCTACCCCGCACGCAAACTGGATTTCGAAGAGGTAAATCAACAACTGATAAGATAGCAAGACTAGTTAATGACATCGAAACGCCTTCCAGAAGAAGCAGAAGTTTGGAGCAGTCTTCATAAATCTAACTGCTGCGTATGATATAGTCTGGCATTGAGGTCTCTACCTCAAGCTACTCAAAGTCTTCCCTTATGTCAAACTTGTCAAGTTCGTAATGCTGCTCATCCAAGCCAGATCGTTCGTCCTGGAGACATCAAATGGACAATGCAGTAGAAAGCGCAGACTTCGGAATAGTGGCCCACAAGGTTCTGTCCTGCACCCGGTTCACAGTTTATGTCTCAAAGAAAAACCCGGGTCTCAGATATGCCAAAGGGAGAATGTTCGCAGTACTCCTACGCAGCTGGAATAGCTGTTGATTCCTTTAAGACCTTAGAAACAGTTTTGCAGAAAGACCTAATCACTGTAAGCCAATTCTTCCATCGATGGCACTTGAAACTCAGCAAACCCAAGACCGTCAGCTCTGTTTTTCACCTTGCAAATCGATGCGGGAACACCACTCAAGATGGAGATAAACTGTCACACGACCAAACACTGAAGTACCTTGGCTTCATAATGGACCGCAGCCTTTCAATCAACACACCAAGCCAGTCACTGCCAAGACGCAGTCTCGTGTCAATCTCCTCAGCAGGCATGCAGGAACTTCATGAGGTGCATCTTTCGACACTTTACATACATCAACTGTTGCTTTGGCATACTTTACTACTGAATATGCTGCACCAGTATAGAGTCACAGTGTACACGCATACTCACACAAGATTGATGTTGTTTTGAATGATGCAAGGAGACTTGCTTGTGGGTGGCTTTTGGCGATGCCTGTAGAATATCTTCCAATTCTGTCTGGCATAGCTCATGCAAACCTAAGGAGGAACTTTCAGACGGTCAAGCTTGCCAAGAAGTGTGATGAGCCTGGTAGCCTAATCCCCCACCAACACCCTTTGAGGGTCAGATAATTCCACGAAATCACTTTGCTACCCAATCCATGACACTGCCGTCGCAGTATCCCTATCGATCAGCCTGGATGAATGACAGATGGTCTGAGCAATGGTCCTCCTCTACCTTGAACCTAAAGCAGTGTGTGGACAGCCCATCTAGCAAGTCCAAAAGCTGTGACCTTGATAGGAAAGCATGGGTCGACCTCAACAGACTCAGGACCCGGGGGGGGGGGGGGTTCTCAACTTTTTTGGGGGTAGGTATGTGCCTCCCGGATTTCAAAAATTGAGGCTCCGGAGCTGATTTGAGGCCCCAAAAAATGGGGTCTCGGAACTAGATTTTCAAAAAATATGCTGCGAATTCCCTCAATTTTCAGCTACTTTTTGAGGTTTTTTGGAAGAAAATTGTTAGAATATGGCTTTGGACAGGAAAAGTTTAGGTTCTCTGGAACTGAAATGGTCCTAAAATGGGGTCTCTGGACTGAACAAGAGCCTGAAATGGGGTCTTAAGGGCAGCACACATACCCATACTTCATCCGATGTGAAAACCCCCCCCCCGCCCACACACACGACACACACACACACACACACACACCACGATGGTGTGGAACTTTGACCGAATTGTGATTGTGGAGAGCCACATACCATCAGCCTCATCATAGATGAATGTGAGATCTACAAGTCCCCAAGAGGAATCCCGGCCTGATCAACCTGGAATGATGAACTCTTAGTTTGCTAAGAGGCGAATCTTTCACGTGGTGATTCTGGACTTACGAGCAACGAACAACTATAAAGCCTTTACATTGGCGAATGCCTCTTATTTGGTAGGCCTACCTATTCATATAGCACTCATCATAACACACTAAAACCCTTCCGTAAGGAGAAAACCGATCCTCCCCACACAACCATTTCCATTTCTCTCAGGCAGAATTGACACAATAAAAGGCTCGCAATGTTTTCTAATGAATTTTGCTTCTTAGCAAATTGCCCTTGGACCTATAAAGGAACACAAGGGCCTGAACGAATAAGAAAATGCGGCCATAGTATATATCAAGACCTTGTTTGGAGCTTCAAATGTTTGATAATACCCTAGCTCTTTTTCAGAGTCATTAAGAGTTGGATTTTTAGTTGTGGGACAAGCCGACTGAAAACAACATGTACTCTTTGAAGTGTTTATGGCCATTACCCACAACAAAATTTAGTTCCTTTAACGCCGAGCGTCGACTTGCTGATGCGAAGCTCTTTATCATTACTCCGTTTCATCAAGTAATGCATAACCAGTTCAAGGTACTCAGTAGTCATGGTAGTAATAGTTTTCGGCAGGCTCTCCCATGGGAACTGCGTCTCTAGCTATTGGGTTTGCCTTTTTCCGCATCACTGTTCTCCCTCTTTCCACAATTTATTAAGAGTAATATTTTACTTGAAAGACTGCTTTTTAGTTTTGCACCACACACCCAATTTTTCTGCATAACAGGCGAGTTGATTCCTATAATTGGACCTAGAATAGTGGAACAAACACAACAAACATAAAAAAGAATGAGGCTGTATTCAAACGTCCAGTTTTAGAAGGCCTCAATCTTCATCATAGATGACCATTTTTGAGAGAATGTGTCTCACGCCGCGCTCTCGATCCTTCCAAGAGTTGGTTACGGTTGTTGGGAACACAGGTACTAATATCTGCAAAAACTCACCTTAATCACCAGTTTGTTGTATTGTTCGTTTCATAAGTTAATCAGTAGTATTTTTTGGGGGGGGCAAGGCCCCTCAAAAGGGAACTTTTCTCATATCAGTGCCTTATTTTCCTAAGGGAATATAACTAAAATAATAACCGTTTCTTTAATCTCAAATCGTAGCCCGTGCTAAATTGCCAGAGGCGTAAAACAACATAATCAAACCGAAACAACAATGCAACTTCGAGGCAGCACTAATCAGCTCCATGTGGCCAACGTCCAAACAAACTAACCAAGCACAAACACACAATTAGACTTTAAAAACCGGGCTTATTCAGATGCGGTGATAGCAGTGGCGCGCTATGCCCAGCGTGTGTTCGGAAAGGTGATCGCATGAATTCAAGTTCATTCGTATCGATCGATATCGGACACATTCATGAACAGCAAGCTGGGCTGGGTCGCTGGTCTCCTCCACTGCATCCCCGCTCTGCATAAGCCCGGTTTTCTAAAGGTCGTAATGATGGGAAGTGAATAGCTTGCATGGTTTCTTTGCCCATATCAAATGAACCATGAAAGAGTGTGTTTAATTCTGAGTTTTGACCAATATTTCCCGAGGACTGAATTTCAAGTTTGTACCTGAACGCAGGCTTCCTATAAGGTACCAATTTATGGACGGAGTTTTGTTTACAAAATGGCCAACAGACGAGGGTTAATCTTTTGTACTTTTGAACAGTCGTCTTTGGTGGTGGACTTTTGACGAGATGAGTAAGGGCTGGGCTAGGAATTCCATTTCCCAATATGGGGATTGGTTGGGGGGAAAAGATCATAACAATCATTTAACTGAACAAGGGGGCATTTGTACCTATTTTGACCTATAATATGGGTTCAAATGCAAACCCCACACTAAGTAGATCACCCATCGTTACACCTCTAGTACTTTCCGAAGGTATTGGCAAATTAAATGCGTGCATGAGCATTTGGGTGGCAAATAAATTCCACGCTAAATCTATTTGAACAGCAGTCCAATAGGGAGACAAACATCAATTCTATGCTTAAATGAAAGTATTCAAAGTCAATGTTAGCTACATTACTCTCAAAACATTCCTAATCAGTTATGCCTTGGGCCAGCGAGCCCAAATGGTTGTCACTACCTAAGAAGGGTAACAAATTCTAGCAGTTTTTTTGAAAAGCTACATGTCTCTAGTGATGAAAATTCCAGCTAGTAGAATGATTTGAATTCATTAATCTGTTAATCTATTTTAATTTTAATATGGTGAAAATGACTTATTGTAAATTGATATCCACAATAATGTCTAACAATAGACATGGTTTGGGTCAATTGAATTGACTTATACATTGGCTCGGGTAACTCCCTATCAGTTTTTATATTTTTAATGATAGTCCTCTATGAAAGCTTACATATTACTTGGATTCCTTTGAAAGTGTCAGTGTAGCATTTTTATACTATCACGCATGGAAAATTTGTTTGTAATCCTTAAAAGAAAAATAATTGTTTTAATACAGGTTTATTTCTGGAGACCAAATAACCCACTTTTACAAGATATGTCTTCTTTTTTCCCCAACTGAGTCTTTCCCCTTTCCCCCCCCCACCCTGGGTGCTAATTTTTAATCACATTTTAATTGAACTAAGTAAAGTAACATCACAATCAAGCCCTTTCCGCACAAAGCATATGTTGTCAACCAACTTACACCAACAATTGCCTCAAAGGCTCCACCCATAATATATGCATACTTCATTTGTTTCTTTAATTTAAACTAGTGCATTCCCCGTGTGGGACCATTTGACCTTCGATTTGTTCTGTGCTCAGGTTTAGTGGTCGCTTTAACCAAATTTGTGGTTCATATGGTATTTCTAAGTCAATTGACCTCTATATGACCTTTTACCTTTTGGGTCACTCTACAACGCTTGCTAACAAACGTCAGATCGTCCTCTCCACACCCTTCATGCTAACTATCGACCCCATATATCAAGCATAACTCTTCTTGCGTATAGGAAGCAGCTCAATATGTTGTAGACGGTGGAGCCATCTCACTGTTGGATTGGTTGGTGTTTGAGAAGTCTAATGTCCCCGGTGGACGAAGGGTAGGGCACCATTAGAATATGATCCGCCAATCTGTGATGGAGAACCCATTGGTCAGGCTGAGAGGGTCGCAGCCCCAACGGTGAATATTGCTGTTGAAGCGACCGACTCTTGTGCGAACCCGGTTTAAGGTGACCCATTCCTCTCGTTTAAGATTGCTACCAGGTGGTATTTCTCTGTCATAATTGTAATAGTTAGTTGGTCTGGTCTTGAAGTTTCTAACAGGCATATTCCCTGCTGTAAGTGTATAATGGAAGCTGGAGAGTTTTTAGCCGCGGGTCGACATAAAGGCCGACAGAGCACAGTCTCCGGTCTGCAGAGCTGTGTGATTCTTTGACAGTGTTACAGCAGGTGCTTGTTGTCCAGCAGAGCCGTATTCACCAGTTTGTCGGTGGGTGTTCTCTCCTTGTCCGAAGCACTGCAGGTGCATTGCCTGAGAGCACTGGTAAAACTCAGATGGAATGGGATGGAGCAACCATTAATGGTTCTCAAGGTTTTGTTTAGTCGCTGGGTGTCCGGCTTCTTTGTCTGAGAGCGTTGCACCATGCTGGGCGGCGGCATCTTCAGCAGCGCTGTAGACAGCTGTGAGACCGAGCCAGGTGGTGGTGCGTAGAGTCGTTGTGCTGGACGCCCCCATGAGGATCCAGCAAGTCTGCAAGGTGTTATTCCTCGAAGATACCTTGGCACATGCAGATTCGAGGTACTGCCGATTTAGCGGTCGGTCAAGTAATGGCAGCGCCACGTATCACATCATGGCGAGTGGTTTCCCCCGCCGCCATGGTGAGTTTTCACCGCGCTGTGTACGAGTTTTCCGATCGCCATAATGTCTAGTGTGGCAGCGTTATATGTCGCGTCTACAAGCGCCTATCTGTCCTTGTTCCCTCTATACATATTTTTCTCTCTATTTGTCGAGTTTGACATAATCATGTCAGTTTTCCTCATGTCCAGAAAAAATCCATGCCGAGTTTCAAAATCCCGACATTATTTTTTCTCAAAAGTTTTTTGAAAAAAATCATGTCCAGTTTGCACATGTGACAAAATCATGTCCAGTTTTACAATCTCGGCTTATTATTTCTGGACCATGATTTATGAAATTCGCCACATAGAGTTCAAACTGGATACGCAGCGCTGTAAACTCGAGATATAGCGGGTTAAACTCGACATACAGCGCATTAACTCGACAATTCGAGGGAAACTCGCCATGATTGATACTTGGAGCGTGCCATAGTCAAACTTCACTCACCCCGATAAGTTGGTGTTAGGAGTTGTATGGCAAGGCCGCGCCATTGAGTCGATGAGTCCCTTTGGTGTATGTTGAGATGGAAGACAGTGCGTTGTCTTGGCTTTCACTCAGCTTCAGTCTCCAGTTCTTGAGATAGCCTTCAAGTAGGTTCTATCTGCATAAGTTACTTTCTACTTCTGTCCAGCTGCTGTCTGAGTGGGAGAAGGGCAAGATCGTCGGCATAGCCATATTGTCTAGATTTTGTTTGAGGCAAATCGCTGATATACAAGTTTGAAACACACGGCAGCAGTACAGATCCTATGGTATTACCGTTCCACAGAACGACTCAGACAGACGACTCCCCCATCACGTCCGTGAGAACATAAAGCTACGGTTTGCAACCATGTTACAATATTGAATGTACCATGTTCGATCTGGGATGGTCCTGAGACGCTTGAGTGTCTAGCCCGGTACCAACACGGTGTCGATGCTGCATAAGGTCCACCAAGATGACCCCTACCTTAACGTTTGCCAGCAAACAAACGCATAGTTGCCAGCCAAACGCCTCGTAGATAGATCTCATTGCGGGGGACGGTACTCTATTTTTGCCAGGTGACGCGATGAAAGCTGTAAAGACACCATTTTTAACATCGGCCGGTCACCCAATACCCCCATATATATTTTTTCAAAGTACCACCAAAACCCCATATTTTTGACAATTTTTAATAAAATTAGCATTTTTTGACCCCCTATTTTTGGGTGGAACTTTGAAATTGTCACCCCGACACCTCTATTTTTTTAGAAATTTAGCAAAATTAACCCAAGACCCATATATGTGAGTGCCCCTGCCATTTAGTAAGAATAGGAGATTGGAAGCTCTCTAATTACAAATCGTTGACATAAGCATGTCCAATGGGCACCACCTGCTTAAAAAAACCCCCAAAGACATTGACCTTAATTAATAGTACTTATCTGTGATGGCAATTTAAATTACATATTTGTATCAGTGTAAACAGCACACTACCATAACATGCCTCTTTAACTTTTAAATAGTCTCCGTATTCATGTGGGAGTCACTGATATGGGCCTTCAATTACATTCTTTTTTGAAGTAATTCCTACAAACAATGTCCCCACATTGAAGATCTTCATTAAACATAACCTCACCTAATTCAATTTTAACCAGCCGGTACACAGGTAATTTCCCCAAAAGGGGGAAATTTTTTAAAAGTGGACCTTTTGCTGATTTGTTTGATAACAAGATCCAAAGGTTCGAGAAAATATGTGACAGAATGTCCATTTTTGGCAATGAGAAGTTCACAAAGTCCAAAATATGACTTGTTATTCCCTTTTTGCAACAAAGAGTCCACTTTTTGCTCCCCTGTACAGCCCCCTTACGGATCTTACTTACCTGAAGGCGGTTTTTCATCATCAACAATACGCTTCCAAATGACACACAACCCAAATCGATAAGCTCATGGGAGCAAAACAACTGTCTATTGTCACAAATAACAACATTGTGTTTATTTCAGTCAACAAGGACCGTGTATCAATTCCCCTCGGTGCCATAGACTTAAAGTCAAAATGTGTGGTGGACGTGTTCTCTATCCCCAGATTTCCGCTATAGCCAAGCTTATTTGTACTGTGTCAAACTCACTCCTTATTTTGATGAAACTTACATATTTTACCACTTCTGATTTGACCTTTGACTATTTTCCTGCTGTATCCCCTAAAACGAAAGGTCACATAACCTTTTTTTATTCTCTTGGATCATATCAGCAAGTTGGTCATGTGTTTCAAATTGACTGGAGCATTTTCAATTTTAGCCCTATATGACCACTTCAAAACCAGATGACCTTTACGGCCACCTAGCTGACATAGCTACTCATCTGATTTTCTAGCATGTGCCCTTTTGTGTTAATCGCCCCATGGTCGCAAAACTGGTACACACTGGTAACCAAATCATTTTGTACCCTTCTTAGGTAGTGAAAACCTTTCTGGCCGATGGACTATATTTGCTTCAGTGGTATTCAATGGAACAGGTGAGTTGAATGTTACTGGCTTTTGAGCGACCATGATTTGAATACGAAGGAACACAAAAGTCTTTGCACTCTCTGTGTAATCTGATGTCAACATGAAAGGCCAGATTATCTTAGTTCGTTCATGAAACAGGTGAATCGGGCCACATATTTTGTTTTTCTTCCTCCTCTCCCAACTAATCGACGCTGTCCAAAACTTTTCCTCTGGTGACACGATGGGTTGAATCTACTATAATTCATATTAACTGGAACCCTTTATGTGCTTGCATTGCAGAATTACAGTTTAATCCCTGAACGTATTTGCATCACCTCTGTCAAATGAACATGGAAAGTATTGCTAGCCGTTGGCTATTTACTGGCACATTAAAGTACTCTGCTTTGCTTCAGAAATGACCAATCAGTTGTATTATATATAATTTGGCTCTCTTGCTTTTTTCCATGTTTCATACAGAAGCACATTGTTGACACGGCCGCTGTAAAGAAACACATCATTTGGGCCCATGCATGGCCTATTCACTTAAATATTCGCGCGCAAAACTTAATGTTTGATACTAACTACGCACTTACAAGTACCTTGGCGAACCTTACTTTGCGCCATTAGTTCTCAATCTACTTTTGGGGAATTTGATGCTTTTTCCATAATTTGCATTGCAAACTATTTTTAATATACATCGAAGCCCCGACCGCCTTAATCTCAAACTGCAAGAATGCTGGTGTTAGACTAAGGAGAGATTAGGCATTGTCGCCACTGAACTTTAGAGCCGTTGCTGATCAGCTAGATAGGATTGGGGCTGATGTTTGTGATCTACCAAGATATGTTGTACCAAGATTTGTGGATCATACTGAAAATAAGCTATATTTATTGTTATTTGGTTCTTTTATATTTGAATCCATTTCCTTGAAATATACATTTTTTGTAAACTAAATACAATATTCTCGTAACTTCGTACAATGTTCACATTCTTCTTGATTAACATATTTTTCCATGGCAATGGATTGTGTTACTGCATCATTTCTAAGGTTAAGTGATGTCATTTAGAATTCTGTAGGTGGCATCTCCCTGATTATAAGGTGTCAACAAAGCTCTTTGATGCAATTAATACATGTAGCATTCATGTTCCAAGTCTTGCATATCAGTGATTAATGTGTTAGAATTGTTTAGAAATTCTTATTTCCATTCCAATTGAACACTTTTAAAACCGCAAACCTTTAACATAAAGGTGATCGTGCAATACATAACTTATTTTATCCCATAGACACCTGATGACTTGCGAGTCATTGTAACGGATGCGTATATCAAGAGAATGAGGGTAGATGGTACATGGGCAGGACAGCCTGAAATACTTGCAACATCAAGAGGATAAGTTTGGTACAAGTGTTTAACACAGCACAGCTTGTGTGTTCTGTATGCTTGAATTTGAAGAAGACGTTGCCAAGGAGACGCTTTACTTTGGCCATATACATGAGCATCACTAAGTCAGTCTCGGTAGGTATAAGACAACCATTAAAAACATCAAAAATATCTTTTTATTAGTCAGATGACTACGGATTCAAAAGTATGATGTATTCTAATACCAGTAAGCATATTACAATAATATATATAATTACAATTATATTAATGTCCCCAGCACCAGTGGCTTTAGAATTGTATCATATAATATAAAATTAGTTGTTAAATTTGTTTACCTATACTTACTTGGTACTCCAAATTGGTTAAATAGCTTCTACCAAAACTTTACAGGATAAAATTGGCTCATATTCGTCAAGACACAAGACCAAGCATTACTAACACGTGACCATAGTATTTGTGAGTATGTATTATAAAAAATATACAAAAAAACACAACAGGATGTCCAAATCTAAACCATCTCTTGGGTGGGCAAAGTAAGTTGTGGGGGCGGCATGTATGCATAACAGAATTATTTTCTGTGGATGGCATGATTGTTACAACATTATGTAGAAAGACCAAAGTCAAACCTCAATAGCTATCGTACAACTGATAATATTTTTTTTTTACGAAACGGAATTTCGACTTGAAGACAAACTTTTAAAGAAAGTGCTGTATGCAAAATTGACCTGGGTTTTCTGCTTAAAAACAATGGATATTTTTTTCTTCAGAACCAACCAGAGGAAAACAACCATCCACTTCAACGACAACTTCCTCAAACTATTCTCCAGCAGGTAAGATACGTAGAATCCATTGAAAGGTATTGCATACTTATCTGCCGTTGTCACAAATATTGAACCAAATTGCCATTTGTAAATAAATACCAATGGCTTGGAAGTAGACAGTAAACTGTTACAAATTGATATCGTTTGCCATTGAATGTTAAAACAAAATTCACAATGTTAGTTGATAAACTGTAAACGTGTGTTTCTTTTCAAACCAAAGTTGACACACAATCAAAGATTGTCAAGGAAATCTTAAACGTTTATTCATGTTAAAATGATTTGAATATTTAAATATGCATTTGAAATGAAGGCGTTCATTCATCTCCATCAACAAATACGCAGTACAAGAAAAGTGTAGAAGCAGAGAACAATGTACCATCCATAAGGTAAGAGCTATGTAAATGCTGGGAGAATGCCATTGATGTTAGCTTGAATTACCTTCAGATGTTTCGTTTACTTCGTAGTCGTGATGTCAACTTAGATTATATCCGACGATACACAAATTTGTATCTTCAAAATCATGCCACTGAAATATTTTGTAGTACATACGCCTTATAAAAGATTAAGATAGATATCCGTCTTACAATTTTCCATTTGCACCAGAAACAACATGTATAAGCCCAGTGTATTGTATTTTCATTTGCCAGTTTGTGTATGACATTGGTGTTTGCATCTTAAAGGGACAAAATGGCATGAAAAATCAATATGGCATCAATATCTTACTACAAGCCTAAAGTACAATGCCTGAATCCCGGTCTGAATGCTTTTGAATTGTGTCGCAAAACATGCTAGATACACTGTAAATTCTGTCAGGGTTGTGAACACCTTGCTTTTCTGTTCCAGATATTGCCACAAACTGCCACCTCCCCCACCCCCGGAACTCTTCCTGTTTTTACAGAATGTAAACATCCAAATTGTTTTCAAACTCGTGGAAGTGATTTCAGTAAGGGTCGTTTTCAATATGTCAATTTTTTCATGCCATTATGTCCCTTTAAGTTGTCCCGTAATAAAAAAAAATAGACAATTGTTTAAAGATCCATTGCAAATTTCACAATGTAATTTTTGTCACTGACTTTGTCACTGTTATCCCCAAACCCCAATTCCGAAGTTTAACTTCAGCAAAATTTATTGCTATTAGTAGGATCAAAATATGACATGTACCCACACTAACCCCAAAAAAAATTGCAACAGAAGGTTTCTTGGCATTTTCTGGTAGTATAAGGTCAGTTTAATAATATATCAAAAGTTGCACAAAATCGAAGTCCCAGAAAGTGTTCAAACTATGACATAAACAAAATGGCCGCCATCCGCCATTTTGAAAAACATAAATCCTCATATCTCTGGCAATAAATAAGCTAAGAGGACAAACAAGATGTAATTTCCTACTAATTCTAGCACAACAAATCCATTAAAATCAGTTTTATGAAGTTGAGATATCACCTTAACCTCAAAATCCAATATGGCCGCCATCTGCCATGTTGAAAAGTACAAATGATTGTATCTCTGGTGCCGGATGGGCCAAAATAAAAAAAAAAAAAAAAAAAATTTAAAGATCCATTGCAAATTTCACAATGTAATTTTTGTCACTGACTTTGTCACTGTTATCCCCAAACCCCAATTCCGAAGTTTAACTTCAGCAAAATTTATTGCTATTGATAGAATGCCAATTTCTATGTTAGCTGACAAGAAAAGCTTTAGTTAACACCTAAACCTAATCTTTGTTTTGTGATTTCATTAAAAGAACAGGCTTTGAGGTATAAATTTGAAACTATAAATGTAAGGTTTACAGTATACCAAGTATTACCAACAACTCATGTTCAATCGGGTGCACCGTAAGGACGCAGCTAAGGATCTCACGGTGCAAGTTTCGCCCCTGAGAACTGCCTGCCAATTGACTGAGAAGAATACCAACTCAGCTATCAGCCAATCAGTGAATGAGAATGAAGGTGTCTCTGAAAAAAAATAGTACGCAAAAGAACAGATGCAATTCCCGTATCAGAAATAAAGATAGTGCCCGGAGGGTAGTCAGGTAAGAAAAAAAAAAAAAAAAAAAAAGGCCAAAAATCTGTTTTCCTCAGTCATCCATGGTAACCCTGTGTTATGAGCTTGTTCCAGAGTATTTTGTACTACCGATATAGATCCTGAATCGATTGAAAGATGAAGGCTGCAACCCAATGGTGTCCCTGTTCAATGACCAGCATTCAGAATCTTTGGAATCATACGCTACAGGTACCTTTCCAAAAAAAAGTTTTCACAACAGCCTTTGGACATTCATGCGAAAACATGGACCAAGTTAACCAGTCTCGATCTCAGATGATGATGAACTTGAAGACTAAATAGTAATTTTAATGGATTTGTAATGCTATAATTTGTAGGAAATGACATCTTGTTTGTCCTTTTGGCCCATCCGATACGAGAGATACAAGAATTTGTACTTTCCAACATGGCGGACGGCGGCCATATTGGATTTAGAGGTCAAGATGATATCTCAACTTCATAAAACTGCTTTTAATGGATTTGTTATGCTAGAATTAGTAGGAAAAGACATCTTGTTTGTCCTTTTAGCTCATTTATTGTCAGAGATATAAGGATTTATGTTTTTCAAAATGGCGGATGGCGGCCATTTTGTTTATGTCATAGTTTGAACACTTTCTGGGACTTAGATTTTGTGCAACTTTTGATATGTTGTTAAGCTGACCTTAATCTACCAGAAAATGCGAAAAAACCTTCTGTTGCAATTTTTTTGGGGTCATGTGCTATCTTTACTCTACTATATTGATAGAATGCCAATTTCTATGTTAGCTGACAAGAAAAGCTTTAGTTAACACCTAAACCTAATCTTTGTTTTGTGATTTCATTAAAAGAACAGGCTTTGAGGTATAAATTTGAAACTATAAATGTAAGGTTTACAGTATACCAAGTATTACCAACAACTCATGTTCAATCGGGTGCACCATGAGGACGCAGCTAAGGATCTCACGGTGCAAGTTTCTCCCCTGAGAACTGCCTGCCAATTGACTGAGAAGAATACCAACTCAGTTATCAGCCAATCAGTGAATGAGAATGAAGGTGTCTCTGAAAAAAATAGTACGCAAAAGAACAGATGCAATTCCCTTATCAGAAATAAAGATAGTGCCCGGAGGGTAGTCAGGTAAGAGATTCAGCTGGGTCAGGCTCAATAAATCTGCATAAGTTTGAATTCTGTGTTATTTTCCTTCGTTTATGCCAATATAGCACATAAGTGTTAAGCCTCTTATTAAAGGTCAACCAGTGCAAATGCAGTTTATGTTTCATGTATTCATCTATCAAAATTTCTGCAATGTAAAGGATATACTGCTTGGAAAATGCAATAATTGTTGATAATTCTTATGTAGAAAAGACATACTTAAAGAAAAGTACAACCAATGATACTTTTACATTTTATAGTCCCATGCTGAAATATAGACCAGTTAACAGCAATGTTTGGAAACATGTTAGGGTCTATCTTGAAATAGGCCGGCCTGACTGTTACACACTGGGCAATTTTAATACTATGGGCCATAACGATTCGCATGAATGGATTCGCAGGCAACAAAAGAAGTGACGTAGGATGTTAACTGGTCAATAACAACTGCTGTACAGCACAGACATCCAGCCTTAACAGCTTTCTTACTCGTCATACAGACCTTGTAACTGTATTACTCTATGGAAAGATAAACTACCGGTTACTATCAGCTAAAGGGACCAACTGTATCGGTTCTGCGAACGTCTCTGAGTTTCACCTCCAACCCACGACTTCTTAAAACTTAAAACCGGGTCTTTGACAAAGACTACTTTCTTACCAGCTAGCAGACTTGTACTTGGGTACTTGAGTACAAGTACAATTTGTGTACTCGTACTCATACTCTCGTACTCGTGATTTAAAATTTTGCTGTACTTTTGACCAAATACTCATACTCATACTGGTACTCATGAAAAGTACTCACACTACACAAGATGAAAAATAGAAAACAGAGACTTGTAAGGTAGAGTTTAACTCTACAAGAATACAATCTGGACATAAGACATATCAAAGGAAAAGAATGTCTTGGCAGATGCCTTGTCCAGAGCTGCCTAAATTTTGATCAGGAATTTAGTATTACAACTTGTAATAATAAACTGAGGCAGCATTGCAAGAACAAAGTGTAAAATTTACACTACTGTGCATACTGTGTGTAAAATTAACCACAAAATGGTTACAAAAGTGTAAAACCAAATTTTGGAAAATTTTAATTTCATTCAAATTTTCATTTAAGGGGAGGATTTTATACTATATTAGCCTCCATTTTGTGATTAAAAATAGTTTTTTTCTCAATTTTACTTGAGAAAAGATTTCTCCTGGGAAAGGTACTTTGTTTACTATGAAAAAGAGAAAATGGAATTCCCATAGTGCTATATTGAGATCATGCAGATGTTATTGATATATTGTACTAGAACTGAACGGAATTCCCCCAAATGCTAAATGTAGGAAATGAGTCAAGTTGTTTATGTGCTTTGAGATCAAAACAGATGGTAAAAATGATGTCATTAATGGAAGGTGATGCAATGCAGATGATGTAATTTATGTGAAATCCAATTTGTCATATAGTGTTATGTTTATGCATGATGATGATGTGGTAATATATGTTTTAAGATTTGGGAAATACTAGTTGTGAAATGCTTATACAGTGTGAGTCAATAAAAACCCTACATTCAGGAAAGATTTTTTCTTCAAAGGTTAAACATTATTTTTGCTTAAATGTTTGCATTGGTTGTTTACAAGGATAAACAGGCAATCAGAAGATTTTTATTTGGTGTCTTTCGGACTTTGGGTTCAGAAACTATGTCAATTTTGCGGAAAGGCCTAAAAATTCTGTTTGGCCGATTTTAGCCATATAATGCGGAGAGACTGACACCGACGTATACCATAACACATTACAGCAAAGACAATTCACACATGCAATTTCAGATGGTATCGATTTCTTCTCAACAAAAACAGTCTACTGAATAAAACGGTCTGTTGTGTAACATAAATATAAGTAAAATATCTTCATCAAATTAAATTACCATTGTTCAATCATAAAGAGTCAGTTATTGAAAATCACTCCATATCAATGTCTCAGTTCATGAACATAATGAAACTGCTCAGAGATTTTTGTTTTACATCTCTAAGGTAGGCCCTAATTATTTTGCACAAATACAGTATACTCAGCATCCTTAAATTGCGAGAAGAACTAAAGCTGAAGTTTTCTGTAAATAAATTGGAATTAAAACTTAAAAAATAAATATTGCACTGGTTTTTTTTTTCAAGCGGAATACAAAACCTTCTATGGTTTCACTTTGGCTCCCAAGTTTCGTTGTAGGTTAAAACAATGAAATTTTGCTGAACCAAAGTAAATTGTGGTCTTACACAAGCTATCTTGACTTTCTTATTTGTGAAATTGAACATTTTACTCAGCATTTTCTTTTGTTATCTCCGGGATATTATTTTTATAATCCTTCAATTACTCTCCCACCTTCTATTGTTTAACAATACTTTGGTGTTAAGTGTTTTTACTCAAATCACTGCTGAAGACCATGTTACTCTATGTAAACGATGTATCTTTGTTTGGCTCAAAATCGGCCAAACAGGATTTTTACGTCTCTCAGCAAAATAGGCATACCTTCTTCCACCAACGTCCAAATGACACCAAATAAACGTTTTCTGAAAGCCTGTTTATCCCTCTTTATAACCGAAGCAAACACTTGAACAGAAATAATTCTTAACTATTTTAATTATTTTGTTATTCTGAATTTATTCTGAGATTGGAGAAAAACAACTTTGCCAGTAGCAAGTAGCTAGAAGTTATAGTAGGGGTGGGCAAGTTACAACTTTTTTTAAAAAAAGAGTGGATTCTATGGCCATCTTGGCTCCTGAAAAAGAATCTAGCAAGCTTTCACTAAAGATATATTTTTGGGTTGGTTCCATGGATTTTAAGTTTTGTACATAAAGTCAATGGGATTTTGAGGTTAAATTATTTTTTGCCAATATTTGCCACATACAAACTAATGACAACTATGTAACATATACATGTGCTAGGTATATTGCCTCCCTTTGTAAAACCATAGGTTTCCAAGATAACCAAGTTCATGATTGTAAAAAAAAAAAAAAAAAAAAGAAAGACAGATGGATGTTGAATGTGTGTAATGTTCAAATATTGATTCCCCAAAGTAGCCCCCCCCACCCATCAGGTTATGAAGGAGTCAGTGGAAATGTGGGTCAGTCGGCTGTATTGCACAGGGTTGCCTACATATTTGCATTCAGTTTCCGCGATAAGATATGTGATCAATTTCGAACATTTATTGAAGTAATGCTCCAAAATTTGGTTGTAGGATTCCATAATTTGTTATTGATTTCAGATTAATGAAATAGTTTAACATTTTTCTTGATGAAGGTTTACACAAAGGTATCAAAGCAAGCAAAGAATGTCATGATATACTTGTGTGGACTCATCCAAAGTCTCTTTGGCCAAATTCCACAACAGTGATTCCGTGGACAGAGTGAAAAACGGGTATACCTATCTTTAAGTTAGCATAACTACGCAATGCAAAGTTCAAAAATCAAAATTCAAAATTTCTCTAGTAGGTGAAATAATCTAGTTTTATATATGGTACTCCGTATCTTTGGTAGATTTTTCAATGCTGTAGAAAAATTCAAACAAAACGAGTGTAAATCTTTTTGACTCACCCTGTATGTAAACGATGTATCTTTGTTTGGCTCAAAATCGGCCAAACAGAATTTTTTCGTCTCTCAGCAAAATAGGCATACCTTCTTCCACCAACGTCCAAATGACACCAAATAAAGTTTTCTGAAATCCTGTTTATCCCTCTTTATAACCAAAGCAAACACTTGAACAGAAATAATTCTTAACTATTTTAATTATTTTTTTATTCTGAATTTATTCTGAGATTGGAGAAAAACAACTTTGCCAGTAGCAAGTAGCTAGAAGTTATAGTAGGGGTGGGCAAGTTACAACTTTTTTTAAAAAAAGAGTGGATTCTATGGCCATCTTGGCTCCTGAAAAAGAATCTAGCAAGCTTTCACTAAAGATATATTTTTGGGTTGGTTCCATGGATTTTAAGTTTTGTACATAAAGTCAATGGGATTTTGAGGTTAAATTATTTTTTGCCAATATTTGCCACATACAAACTAATGACAACTATGTAACATATACATGTGCTAGGTATATTGCCTCCCTTTGTAAAACCATAGGTTTCCAAGATAACCAAGTTCATGATTGTCTAGAATAAAGAAAAAATGTCTTTACCTTGCAGAGGGTGTGTAGTCACTCATTAGCACAGCTACAACTTTCACCTACTGGTTTAAATTATTTATATAAACAGGAATACACCTCTTTACACACAATGAGTTGCCTGCTACTATATATGTTAACAATAGTTGCACACATGCTAGTATGAAAACACCCCAGTACCATTCACAGGTATTAGCAAGTTATGTAACTGGTTGCAAAGGCTTGACCTTACAACAATTGACTCCTTCAATTTTCACTCACTCACAAACTAGTGGTCTTGTTTTGGTTGTTATGTGCAATGCCTTGCCTCAATTGAACGAGTTTTGGGAAAAAATATATTTTCTGCCATTGAGAATAAATTTGATATTTTTTTCTTTGACAATTATTTGCCTAAACCTATAAAGCACCTATTGGTGAGTTTCTAGCAAAATCCAGGATGAAGATCATGTTTGTTTTTTGATTTTCAAAAAGTAGCAGAAAAGCCTATAGACTTCATGTACAAAACTTAAACTCCACGGAACCAACCTAAAAATTTATCTTCAGTGAAAAATCGTGCCTGATTCATTTTCAGGATCCAAAATGGCCATAGAATATGCTCGTTTTACCAAAGATTTGTAAAAAAGTTTATACTTGCCCACCGGCCACGCCTAGTTATAGCTAGTTTTGAACTGCAATAATGGTAGACCAGTACAGTGCATAGTGCTAGGATTTATTATGTTTATTTTACCATTTGAACGAAAAGCTATAATTATTCTACTGTCATCGTTGAAGCCAAAGGTGCTGGGAATCAAAATAGGATTGCAAATTGTGGACAGATAGAAATCGTGGCGATTGTATCCTGGACTGATATATTGTGGGATATTAGTGTTGCCGAGGGACAACCCCGTCGTCTTGAACTGCTGGACAAAATTATCTTTAAGACTGATAAGATTCCCATGGATTTTGTTACTTGTGGATTTTTATATGAACTTGTATGCTGTCATTTGGAGTCTTCGCTGTGAGGACATCATCGTTGAAAGCTATTGAACTGCAACACTTCTTTTAATAGTGGACATAAGTCGTCACATCTGAAAGGACTTATTGTAAGATCAGTAAGGACATTGAGTGTAATATTATTGTAATTGTGTTTTGGACTACCAAATTCTTGAACCAATCAGATTAAAATCATTAAATTAGTGTTATTATATTAAATTGAGATCATTTATGCACAAGCTTCATTTATTTGTGTTTGTAGGGTATTATGATCTTTGAAGTCACGAAACGTCGTAACAATATAGTTGGGTATGTATGGTACACCCCCGTGCTCCCCCTCAGGTTCTTAAACACTTTTGAGATGTTAACAGTGCCATGATGGCTGTCAAAATTGGTCAAATTTTAAAAAGTCATATCAGCTAAGTAATACCAATAAATCACAAATCAAATAGTTAAATGTTTGCACCCTCCCTAAATCATTTTTGGTATTCTTGTTTTGCTCTAATGCTTCAAATCCAAGATGGCGGCCAATATGGCTGCCAAAAGTAGTAAAATGTAAGGAAACTCAAATATTAGCCAAACATTTTGATGAAAGAATAAATGAGATGATCAGGTAATATGTTTTAATCCATAGAAACTAATTTAAAGCATACTTTGGTTCTATTTCAATGCACTAAATTCAAGATGGCCAGCAAAATGGTCTAGTTTCAGAGGAAAAGTTATGCATTATTGGCTGAAAATACAAGTGGTAAGTGATAACACAATCCATATTTAATTGGGATTTTCCACCGCTTTAACACGCACACTTGGTATAAAGAAATAAGATTTCGATGGCAATACGGGTCCTTCTGACCAAACTGTATCGATAAAGTCTCCATATCGTGCCCAACCATGTTCTGTAGGAGGTGGCACTGTCCTGTAATTTGCACGCTTGTTGTGAGGAAACAGAGACACACTTGGCTGTATAAATAAAAAGAAATACCATTTTGTTATAAATCTGGAGGTGTCTCAAATAAAAGCAAAATTATAACCTATAGACGTTTTATATAGCGATTGCCCACCGCTTTAACGCACTTGTTAAAAATAACATTTTGTTTTAAATCTGGAGGTATCCAATAAAGCAAATTTATGACCTATAGACATTTCATTATAGCTATTGTCCACCAATTTAACACACAGTAGTATAAATAAAAGAAATGCCATTTTGTTATATATAAATCTGGAGGTATCTCAAATAAGCAAAATTATAACCAGGCTTCTGACTGTGACAGTCTGCCGATTCCCGTATCAATTTTTACGTTCATTCATCACACTCCGTTTGGAAATTCCGCGGTTGGGAATATTACCAGAGCTTCGACAGCTAAGGGACATAACAACGGCCCATAATGCAGTGGGCACACAGCAACCGGATCTGCTATGTCCGATGACGTAGGAGATAGCATAACATTTTGGCAGATGACATTGGATGGCTGCAATGGCAGAATAAATAAGTTTGACACAATCGTCCAATGGCGGCGCCCTGGGGTGTCACCAATTGGCTGAGTCACAGTAAATTCCTTAGGTTGTTTGTTCCTGGTTATAACCTATAAGATTCCACACCACTAAATAGATCTGGTCTGGCACCCTCTGGCCGAAAAGTGTTTGGGAAAAAGGTAACAAAAAGTGACAGGTCTAAGTTCAAATTGAAAAATAGTAGAAACTGGAACTTTCTGTGCCATATTTTGTGTTAGAAATTATTTTAAAGATACAAATCAGCACAATATCAAGACAAAGAAGTTTGTGAGGCTTACTACTGAGTAATTACATTTCTAATTTTACACCCACCCCATAGGAATATTTTGACTAGAAACCACAGTTTCAGAGGGGATCGGAACTCATCGTTGTCTTCATGCTTCAGTAGCTCGAAAAATCCGTGGTCAACTTATGGATTCTTCTTGCTGAATGGGATGCAGAGGTCTAGCAGTCCAAGGTAATGCATAATTTAAGCAACTGAGTCGCTTCGTTAATGAGAAATTTACGTTTTATTTAGGGCCATTTTGTACATAAATCAATGGCAATTTATTTGGTGGTGTGCAACCATAAACATTTTATATAGCGATTTTCCGCCGCTTTAACACACTCATTCTCAAATAAAAGCAAAATTAATAACCTATAAACATTTTATATAGCGATTGTCAACAGCTTTAACACACACTTGGTAGTATAAATAAAAAGAAATACCATTTTGTTATAAACCTGGAGGTGGTGTGCAACCATAAATATTTTATATAGCGATTTTCCACCGCTTAACACACTTATTCTAAAATAAAGCAAAATTATAACCTATAGACATTTTAATAGCGATTGTCCACAGCTTTAACACACACTTGGTATAAAGAAATACAACTTAGATGGCAATACGGTTCCTTCTGACCAAACTGGCTCGATAAAGCCTCCGCATCGTGTCCAACCATGTTCCGTAGAAGGTGGTATATTCCGAAGTATTCCATTGCGCTGTCCTGTAATTAGCACGCTTGTTGTGAGGAAGCCGACTGCTTGCCTGAAGTTTAGACAGAGCTCCTAATGGTCTAACCATCTTCTTAAGCATGATGGTCCTTACTTTATTAACTTCCTTGACCGCGGGCAATCCATAGAGGAAGCATACAAATTCCTTTATCTATTACCTCATCATCTACTTTCAAACTATCTCCCAACGTGGCAAAACACTCCTGATAACTTCAGATGTGCTAGCGCCTATTCAGGATATAATATACCACCTCCTCCAGAACATGGTTGGGACACGATGTACAGACTTTATCGAGCCAGTTTGGTCAGAAAGATCCGTATTGCCATCACGTCTTGCAGACATCTTGGCTGAAGTCAATGAAGAAGAAATGTCAAATGAGGAAGATATTGATGTGGATGAAGATGATCCAAATCTGGCAGCTTATGTCAGCTTGTCAGTTCTAAGCTGATCTTGTCCACACGGGGCCCGCTCCTGGCTGTTTTTGGTCTTCCCCTTTTTGTTGAGCGCCAGTCGCTGCAGCGAAACCCGGTGACTTCAGTACTTCTTAGCCAACGAAGCTTCCTGATTGCGTCGTTTAGGTTTTCTGGCGCCACTTTTTATATCTCCCTGCACATTTTTTTTCGGCAGAGAGCAAGCCAGTGTGACGTGTGAAAATTTCCCAACCACCCACCCAATGCTAAATTCTGGATTGGGTGAGGGCACCCCTGAAGGTGCTGAGCTCTTCTGGGGTGTAGTTTGGCCAGAGCGAGTGTATGGCAGGCAGGGCGGGTACCCTGGTGGGCTGGAATAACTTCGCTGGAATGATGCCACTCAGCACGACTTTGCACAACTCCGCTCAGTGTGGGGCCTCGAGGTATGAACAGCTAAGGCGGTTTTGGGGGCAAAGTGGCAGTAGTAATTTTTGCATATGGCTTGGGTTGTGTTTGAGGCAGATTCCGCTCATATGAGGTTATACACCACTAACTTGGCTGCCGTAAGGATCAAAAAATCTTGGGTGGACTACTTTCTTGCATGGCATCTGGAAAAAGTGCTTTAAAATGTCTGAAAATGCACTAGTTATATTAAGAAAGTCATGAAATTTCATGATTGATATGGTAGACTGGTATGTTTTCTCAAACTAAGCGGCATTTGGACATTGAATTTGAGGCAATTTACTCCGCGGTCATCAATTTCACATCGATTTGCAAATTGCTAGCTTTGGCGACTATAGAGAATCTTGGGTTGCCGGTTCTGACATCGGGCGAGTTTGAGTGATTCGTAACTAAAAAATTTCTAGGGTCATCATATGTTCAAAATTTGGCTATTTGGTGAGTTAGCTTGTACTTTGGTGATGTTGTTGTTTTCCTCTGTGATAGTTTTTTAAATGTGAAAGAAACAATGCTCAAAGTTGCCATTGTCCCAAGACTACTGTGTTAGTGAGTTTATGGTGTTTACCTATGAGGGGAGTTTTGGCCTTGGAGCTGTTTTGAATCGAGTCCAGAGGTGCTTAGTGAAATAGAGATGTCACCCCGTCCTAAGCCTGTGCGAATGGTTTTGGTTGTTTGAGGTGATTCTGCTCGCATGAGGGAGTAAGGCCTTGAAGCTGGATGCTTAGACAATTTAAAAATTTGGTGTGGTTGTGTTGGAATCAAGTTGAGTGTTGTGAATAGAGGTCTTTCACCTCGCCTCATAACTTAACAAAAGGTGTTAGTTCCCGTATATTCCTCATTCAGATCAATTTATACCGACCCGTCAAAATCTTGTGCTATTCAAGTGTGACCCACTTTTTATGCATACATATCCAACTTGCATGGTCGTTCTTATAGATTTACATAAGCTCCCAGAAATTGGAATGGCTTTACCATTTCCGGAACAGATTGCCGCTAATTCCGAAGGTGAAGCCTCTCTTGGGCCCTTGACATTATCTTCTCTTGCGTATGAGGCAGCACTAATATGTTAAAGCGTTGGAGCCAACCACTGTTTTGATTGGTTGGGGTTTGAGAATCTGTGTCCACCGGTGGACGAAAGGTATTGCACGCATTTGAGAATGTGATCCTCAGTCTGTGGTGGAGACCACATTGGCATGGCTGGCGATGGCCTCCGCCTACCCATCGTTGCATATTGCTAATTGAATGCGACCGACTCCTGTGCGAATCCGGTTAAGGTGACCCATTCCTTTCGTGGGAGATTGCTGCCAGGTGGTATTTCTGTCTAAGGTGTAATAGAGAGTTGATCTGTCTTGGGGTATCTAGCCAGGCAGTAATCCCTGTCTGTAAGATGTTGAAAGGGGAACTGAGACTTTAGCAGCGTGTCGACAGAAAGGTCCGGCGAGACGCGCATCTCTGTCTCCGAGCTAGTGTGATTCGTTGACAGTGTTATGCAGCAGGTGCTTGTTGTCAGCAGGGCCTTTATTCACTAGTTTATATGTGTGGTGTTCTCTCCGATGTACTGCAGTGCAATGCCGGAAAGTACTGGTGGAATTCCGATGGAGTAAGGGGACGTGTGAAATTTTCCCAACCACCCACCCAATGCTACTTCTGCTTGGGTGAGTGCCACACAACCCCTGAAGGTGCTGAAGCTTCTTCTGGGTGTGTTTCTTGGGCCAGAGCGAGTGTAAATGGCAGGCAGGGAAGGGGCGGTACCCTTGTGGCTGGTAATACTTCGCTGACTGATGCCACTCGCAAACGACTTGCAACAACTCCGCCTCAGTGGTGGGGCCGTCGAGTTATGACAGCACGGCGTTCGTTTGGGGGCAACGTTTCAGTTATTAAGTTTTTTGCATTGGCTTTGGTTTTTGTGTTTGAGGCAGATTCCGCTCATATGAAGGGTTATACACCACTAAACTCTATTGGCTGCCGTACGGATCAAAAAATCTGGGTTGGACCTACTTTCCTTCTATTTCTCTTGGCATGGCCAAATATGGGCAAAAAGTGCTTTTTAAAATGCTCTGAAAAGGCCCATAGTTTATAATAATAAAGTCATGAATAATTTTCAATGATTGATAATGGTATACTATGTAATGTTTTCCATCAAACTAATCGGCATTTGGGGACATTGAATTTGAGGCAATTTATACTCCGCGGTTCCTCAAATTTCAAACAACATTCACATCGATTTTGCAAATTGCTAGCTTTGTGGCGGACTATGAGATCTTGGGTTTGCCGTCTGACTCGTGCGAGTTTTGGGTGATTCGTAACTAAAAAAATTGTTCTGGTCATCATATGTTCAAAATTTGGCTATTTTTGGTGATTTTAGCTTGTACTTGGGGGGTGATGGTTGTTTTGTATTTCCTCTGTGATAGTTTTAAATTTTAAAAGAAACATCTCAAGTTTTGCCATTTCCCATAGACTACTGTGTATAAGTGAGTGTAGTGTGTGTCCTATAGGGAGTTTGCCTTGGAGCTGTTTGATCGAGCCAGAGGCACTTAGTGAAAGAGAATGTCAAAGTCCTCGCCCTGTGGCGAATGGTTTTGTTTTTTGAGGTTGTCTTCTGCTGCTCGCATGAGGGAGTAACCCTTGAGCTGGATGCTTAGCCCTTTTAAAAAAATTGTGTGGTTGTGTTTGTAATCAAGGGTTGAGTGGTTTGTGGAATAGAGGTCTTTTTCCATCCCCTCGCCTCATAACCTATAACAAATGGTGTTAGTTCCCTTAGTATTCCCTCTTCAATCACTTTAAAATAACCGACCTTAAAGTACTTGTGCATTTCAAAGTGTGACCCATACTTTTATGCAATACATCCAACAATGCCATTTCCGTTCGTATGATTTAACAAAGTCTCCATAACATTTTGGAATGGACTTTACCAATACTCCGGAAAGATGGCCGCTAATTTGCCTAAGGTTGAAGCCTCTATGGTGTGGGTGGGCCCTTGTACATTAATCGTCTTTCTTGCGGTATTGAGGAGCAGCTAAATATGTTGAAAGCTTTTGAGCCACTCCCTGTTGATTGGTTTGGGTTTGGAGAAATCTGTGCCACCGGTGGACCGAAAGGTTAGGTCACTTCATTAGAAATGTGATGCGCAGGTCTGTGATGGAGAACCTAATTGGCAGGCTGGCGATGGGCGCAGCCCCATCGGTGCACACCGCTGCCGAAGCGACCGACTCCCGTGTGCGAATCCGGTTTAGGTGACCCTTCCTTGCGTGGGAGATTGCCTGCCCAGTTGGTAGTTTCCTTCTGTAGGTGTAATAGGGAGTTTGATCTGGTCCTGGGGTCTCTAGCCAGGCAGATTCCCTGTCTGTGAGATGTTAAAGGGGAACTGGAAGACTTTTAGCAAAAGCGGCGTGTCGCCAGAAAGGTCGGCGAGAGCGCAGTCTCTTTCGTACCGAGTTTTGGTGTGATTCTGTGACAAAGTGTTATGCAGCAAGGGCTTGTTGTCCAGCAGTGGGGCCTTATTCCACTATTTATGCCTGCTGGTGTTCTCCCCAGTCCGAAGTACTGCATTGTCAATGCCTGAAGTACTGGTTAGGAATTCAATTCAGATTGAGTAGTAGACGGAGGCCAGTGATGGTTCTCAAGGGTCTCGTTGGAGTACTGTGTGCCACCCAGCTTCTCTTTGGTGTGAAAGAGCTGTTGGCAACCATGCTGGGGGCCGGACATCTTCACGCTGTGCTGTATACAGAGCCAAGCGTGGTGCGAGGGTCGTTGGGCTGGCACCCCGGGAAGATCCACAGTCGCACAGGAGGTATTTCCCCCGAAGATACCTTGGCGATACACTCGAGGTGCTGCAGGTCAAGTAAAACTGCCGTCAAGCCTTCACGCCCAAGTGGTTTGGTGTAGGATTGATGGCATAGTCGCTCCATTTGAGGTTGAGGTGGGAAGGCAGTAGCGTGGTCTTGGCTTCGCTCAGCTTTCAGTCTTCAGTTCTTGAGATATGCTGCAAGTATGGCAATCTGTGTAAGGTGTGCTTTTCTACTTTTGTCCCCAGGTGTGCTGTCCGAGTGGAGGCCGCAAGATCTCGGCGTAGCCTATTATTCTAGATGTGTTTAGGTACATCGCTGATATACAAGTTAAACCCATAGGAAGGATCCCGTAACAGAGCCTTTGTGGTACTCTACATCCGTCCTCAGGCGTCCGCAGACAACCGCTCTGCCCATCACTGGTCTCGAGAATAAAGCTACTTTTAGCAAAGCATGTTACTATGAAATTGACAAGGTGACGAATCCGGGATGGTCCTAAGAAGCTTGAGTGTCAGGCCTATTGGCCACACGGTGTCGTAATGCTGCGTAAGTCCAACAAGATGACGCCTGCCTTACGGCGCTTTTTCAAAGCTTTTCCTCAGTCATTAGGTGGTTTTACATCTGATGGACCAGTGCCTCCCGACCACGCGAAATCCCTTGTTCTTCATGCATCTGGGGATCGACAACGGCTCCCGACGGGTCAGGATCATCCTCTCAAGGCGTTTTGAGGGAAAACACAGTAGTGATATTGGGCGGTCGTTCTTAGGGTTGTCGACGGCTTTGTTTGTTTGTGGGAGTGCGATGAATCGTAGCTCTCTTCCCAGATCTTGGGTAAGGACTGGTTTGTAGGGCCACATGTGTAGAACGCCTGGATCCAATCTAGAACATCATGGGCCGCCATTGCCATCATGAACTCTGCTGGGGTAGGTTATCAGGGCCCTGGGCCTTTCACTCTTTAGTTGGCCTGATAGCAGCTAAGCTCATCTAGTGAAAGGATGTGTGACGTGACCGTCCACGCCCGGGGCCTCGACGAAGTTTGGTGTCTCTTTTTTTTGACAGAGCGAGTGTTATCAATGTTCTTGAACGACCTTTTGCTAGGAGTTGCTCAGCAATGAGTGGCAAGGTCACTGGAACATGGTGTGCGATTGTTTTGGGAAATTCTGCCGGTGAGGCGGTTTATAGTCTTCCAGCCTTCCGCTGTAAGTGAGTTAAGTCGATTCCTTGGACCGTCTCCATCCCAGCGCTCACGACCTTTCCTGTCCAAGCAGTTTTGGTCATATCTGAAGCCTTGGATGAAGCTTCTTCCCCGGGTTCAGATTCAGAATCATTGTAAAGAGTGTCACCTTCCTCATCCCAAGATGGATAATGACTGCCGACGGGCAGCCACGTGGGATGGGTCTTCTTTGCTAATTAAATAAAGAGTTTTTGGACCAGTGAGTGTAAGAATTGTCAAGGTTGGAGGAGTTTGGTGTCGGGAGGTTGGGCCACCTTCTGAAATCCACCAGGTTTCTTGAACTGGTCCCAGTCCTGCCAGTCTGCCTTGCGGAAGTTCCACCTTTTCACTGGCTTTGTTGGTAACGGCTTAGCAAAAGGCTTCCTCCTTATCGATCACGTGATGGTGTATGTTTTTTGGGAACTTCTGAAAGCGGGGTCCGATAAACCGTAAAGGTGAATGGAGATGTGTCCACTTTTGCAAAAAGCAAGGTCAGGGTTTGGAGACTTACCACCTTCCGAGTTGACAGTTCTGGTTGCTTGGGGTCGTTTAGAAGTTTCTGGTACCCCTGATTCTGGGGCCCAGTCCTCTAGGGTTCAGCTCCATCAGGGTGGTTTTTCCTGTAACCCAGGTAATGCTACATTAAAGTCGCCGCGTAAATAAAGGTGCACCATAAGTTTGTAGAGAGTGTGCTTGGACCCGATGTAAAGGTGGCTTAATAGACATTGTGACATGACACCTACAATTTGATCGTTGCCCATTCTGAGGAAAGGGGGCAATTGTTTTACATTGGGCTGAGCAAGGTGGCAATCCCGTGGGTAGCGCTTCTCGGTGTGTGCAGCTAAGGTGGTATCCGCAGATGTTCAGAAATGGAACGTCATAGCGTGTGTGGTCCTCTTGGAGGAGAAATGCAGTGGACTTTATTGCTTATTTGAAGGTGTTCGATGATTTAATCCCTTTTCCCTAGTGAGACCTTCCACGTTAGTTGGAGCACTGAGATGCCCCATCTGACTTGACATCTTGTGATGCCTGCCTAATAATGGAACGTGTGCCCAGACTGACATCAGGTTATGTCCTCTGGCGGGGCATGATAAAATCTATCCTATCTAACGGCCCGCAGCCGAAATGCTGTATCACACATGGAGCTGCCAAATTTCCCTTTTTTGTCATTAGGTTGGGGATGTCCAGATGGCTCCTGCTGGATGTCTCGAGCAATACATAATTATGAAGGGGCGACGACCCCTGTTTGGCATGGTACTTCCAGCATGTGACGTCCTGAGACTACTGGTCAATCGCGACGATGACAGTGACCGCAAATCGTGCACGGCCGTTGGCAACAGAAATGAATTGGAGGGATATCTCTATATATCTGTGCTTAGGTCTTGTGCTCCCGCAAGGACCATGTGTTTTGTACTCGCATAGAAGCTTGTGTAGGTGCCATCCATCTTAGTCCTGTAGCTCTTTCTTCATGGTCCCAGGTCTCAGACCCCATATAACAGGATCTCTCTACACAGGCTCTACAGAATTTCAGCTTTGTTTGAATTGAGATACCCAATTGCCATAATTGGTGTTAGTTATATGCATGCATTCCCAGCTTTGTCCCTTTGCGTGAACAGGAATGATTTAAATACAGTGATGATAAAAAAAGACAACATGAATTAAAAAAACAGTGAATTAAAACCCCAGATGTTTAGCTAAAGCCTCAGTTGATTATCATTCGCCTGAATAAATATCAGTTACCGGGGTTTACCACAAGGAGGAGGGTTTGATAATCTGTACATTATTATGACTTATCGTTTTCGCATGGGTTTGGTATTTGGTAGAGATTGGGCAAGTGGCCCTCTTGTGTCTAGTAATGCACTGTTAAAAAGGGTCCTATTTTACCAGACCTGTACCTTTTAAATACGATAAACCCCTAATTTTTCATAATCTTCACTTTTCACGCTTTCTTACCTATCTTACATAAATTACAATTTGGAAGCAGAAAATGTAATAACCGATTGGCTAAAAAAAATAACACTTTTGAAAAAGGGAGTATTTTAATAACCGACCGGTTATTAATATTTTTCCGTAATATTACGTTTCTTTTGTAACTACTTTGTTTGTATATGTTAAGAATAGTTCGGAACTATGAAACTCTTTTTAAATACCTATAAATGCGTGTTAAATAACGTCGTAGTAACGTCATTACAATTGCAAACTTTTAGTTTCCCTCTCCATTTTTTTTTAAAAAATAGTTTACAAAACTCTTGTTTCCCTCTTTTGTGATTAATATTTAGTTTTAATTTGAAAAAAAATAGTACACCACATATTATATATTTAATTTTATCATCTGCTATAGTAAGTCTGTAGTGAGTGGATAAGTGGTTTAAGACTTTTAATCTTAAGACCCTGGTTCGAATTTATATGTAAAGGTACATTTATTAAGTTTTATTTCAGTATCAATTTGACATTAAAATGTTTATGTCCATATAAACAGTGTAATAAACTGGTTTAAAATCTTAATTTTCTTCACGTTATTCCCTTTGTTTATATGCCTTTTTTCAAAATTGGTTTCCTGAAATATCCATTTTTTACAACCACGTGGTAACAAATAGACGTTTGCATGATGCCATAGCTACCATACCGTTGGACTCTTAAGATTTTACGTGACGGCCGTTCTTTACGGCTCTGGTTTCGTATTTTTTACGGCTCCAGTTTTTTACGTTCTGCATGTATTGATTCCACTCACTGCCAGTCAACATCCCTGTTTATTTTAGGTTTATTTTTAACAGTGGGCATTGGCGGTGTTTACACTGGGTATGTGATGGTCCGCCCCTGATCTATTTTTCCTTTGCTTGTTGAACGCACCGCCACATTTGTTTGTTTTGTCAAGGGGGCCTTCGTGGACACAAAATGGAACTCATTACCGGTGTGAAAGTAATCATTGTCCGCAGGTATCATACGACTGTCCCAATAAAAACTATCAATCAGTAAAAAATTATTAAAAATATAACTGGTGGCTTTTCTGCGATGTATTTTGACTTTTAGTTGTTAACTATTTCCTAAGCTATCCCGCTTTGATTCCATCAATTTGATGGACCCTAACCTGAGATATTGCCAATTGACACACGAATGATCAAAGTACCACTTGGGCCAGGTTTACTTGAAGGTTCAAGAAACTAAAGGTATAAGGCAATGTAGCATCACTGTGAGATTAAACCGTTTTCAACAAACAAAGAACATTGCCGCGTGAATGTATTATTCATTGAACTAATCAATTTTTTTCAACAACGTGCAGCACCAAATATTTATCTATGGTGTTGAAATGGGTGCCTCCACTCTCAGGGGGACATATCATGGATTCATGTACATTTTGGTAATTTTTGATCTGCTGAACTACTGGTACAGCCTCAAGTCTCTGTTGGGGGACAAAGTGCGGACAACGGTCGAATGGTGGCGGACAATTACCCTATCCCTAATTCACCACTCCCTAGTTCCGAGATGCCAGGGAGGAACATAATGAAGAAACCAGTGTTTGGAACACGGAACCATAAAGGATGGGTAATGGTTGGTGTTCAAAAGTCTCAGTTTAACTTTCACACAGGTGGTTTTTTATATGGTTCTACCTTCCCTGCTGAAACCTGCACTAAGGCTGAGACACAGAGACTCTTTGTGAATTGATTTCCCCCAATGCCTTACATGTATGTATTGGCAATTTAGGACTTAATAAAGTTATTAAAATATGTTTTATCACAAGATCCCGCACTTTTACCTATTTTTTATTTTAGTTTCAATAACAGAATGTCTTGAAGTTTCAATGGCAGTTGTGCAACTGTGTTGAGTATATCAGGATAGCCAAAAACTGGCCCAACAGGTTTTTCAAGTCTCTCAATTAGATAATTGGCTTAACTCCGAACCCAGACCCCCAAATTACACCAACTAAAAATCATATGAAGTGGAACATTCATAAAAGAATCAGTTAAAAGTCCAGTTGAAATGAAATTCAGTTCTTGGCCCACAAAAGGAATCTTTGAGTGTATAGTTTTTTTGGGGACATTATGTAGTCCGGGCGCCATAGACGACAACGGCATATAAAGCAGCTGAAATCATGTTGCGCTGAAGAGTCAACTGGATCGATTGCACCTATTGTTCACCATTGTTTCACGGACTGTGAGCCCGGCAGGATCATTATAATCTCCGGCCACACCGATCTTGGTGACTATGACAGCGATTAAATCCCATGTCATAGACTAACGGCAGACAATCGCTATATAGGTTATAATATTTTTTTGAATACCTCCAGATTTATACCAAAGTGGTATGTTTTTTTTATTTATAACTACCACGTGCTGTGTTTAAAGCGAGGCGACCAATCGCCCATATAGACAATGTCTTAGTTTTTGCTATAGTCATATTGCTTCATTTGAGATATCTCCAGATATAAACAAATGGTATTTCATTGATTAATACTGTCAAATCCAATAAATGTGTGAAGATGTTACTCACATTTTAGTGACGTTTCGCTGCTACTCTAGCAGCTTCCTCAGACTGGCAACCCAATCCAACCATACAATGCTTTGAAAGTTCAGTGTCTTCTGATAAACGCCTAGTGCTTTATTTAATGATGTTTTTGTGTGTGTGGTTGTAATACCGGCTTGCAAATTACCATGGCAAGGCTATGCGTAAATTAGCGGCACTGGTATATTATATGTGAATACTGTGGCTTTATTGTTTTTTTTTTTTACCCCCAACCCCAATGTCTGTCGCCAAGCAATTCTCCATTCAAGGGGCACATTTCGTTTTTCTGCAGGTAGGTGCCCCATGTTATATCGCTGGGATTTGGTTGCCGCTTCTTTGGCGATCGGCTGTTTATGCCGCCTTAATTATAGTTGCCATGTTGTTCATGCACAGCCGTGATTGTAACTAAGTTTAGGTGTTTTAAAAATTTAACTTATGACCTTCGGGAAAAATGTGTCAATAGCCTTGAAAAAGTATTTCCCAATGGTTTGTTTAACACAATGAGAGGAATGGTGGGTATACCATATCATATTTCCTACGCACTCTGTTTCTTCGATCGGTTGACGGTTTTGGAGTTTTCGGAGAAGTATGCAGTTTCTGATTGTGTCCCGCCGACTTAAGTGCATCTTCATAGATGGGACGGAGTTGTGAAGAGTGCCCTCGGTTGATGACAGTTTTGTGATTCGTCTCTCAGTGGATTCGGGGATATTTTTTTATTATGGAACAGTGGGGGGTGGTTAGGCAATTGATATAGGTGGCCGATCTTACTCAGGCCTTTCTGTAGGGTTTAGGTGTTCCTGCTATTCAGTATCAAGGCTGACATCGAGAGGAATATCCAACAACTTTGGAGCGTTTGTTTCGACAGTATCTGAGGTTGCCGTCTTGGAAGATCTTGATTGATGCTTTTATTCGTATTCGGTCGCTGCCACTGCCGCGAGCTGATTTATGACGGACTAAGCCCGTCATATATATAGGCAATGCTTGCGCAGTTAGGGAGTCTCGAGTTGTTCAAGAGGAGAGGCCCACCAACTCGCAGAGTTCGGCCGGCCAGTCAAAAGCCTCCCATGGCTGACGGTTTCGAACTGCTTTTTGGTGTCTCTTTTCTCACAAGGTTGCCTTTGGTGTTGAACAGTGTATAATAGTCTTGATGTCTGTTTCACTGATCTTTGTGTATTTCTGGCCAATAATAAGCTTTGGTGAGTCTCGTTAATGAATGAGGAAGTCCACAATGTCGAATTGAAGGCACTTAAGTTGGCCTTATCGCGGAGGTGGTTGAACCAGCATTGTCTTACTAACACGTCCCGTTTCAGGTTTAGTAGGGAGTTAATAAGCCAGAGCATTTGGGTTGCTTTAAAGTTTTGCTTGTTGATCTTTAATAGTGATAAATGCGGGCTTTTCAGCTGTGTTTATTTATTAAACATTGTGTAAAAAGGAACATCATTGCATGATAGGTTAACAACCTCCAATGCGATGTCCTATGTCTGCAGGAAACCCCACACAAGGAGGAACGAAAACCTTGCCAACCATACAGAATAGTCTTAGCCACCGAAAGACCACATAAGACAGTACTAGCCAGTCAAAAAGATGAATATGCCCTGCAGCCCAACACTAATTGCCACAGAATCAATTCCAATAGAATTGTATAGAGAATACCTTTAAAAACAACATATCAAAAGTCTATAAATATCAAGCGACGTGGCACAGATATTTTTAAGGGGGTTTTGGTAAACGTTATACAGGGGTAATAACAATATGAAAAGTATCAAAACGCGTCGAAAAGTTGCACCCAACGTGTTTCGTTACATTTCCAGGATTAAAAAAGGTAGAGTTTGACATATTGACAGGTTGTAGTTCAATAGTTATGAGTCAAATAGGTTCAAGGCACAAATGGGAGGTAAATTGTCAGATTATAACTGTTCGTTATAAAATGGTGTCAAATTGTTCGTCTAATGTACAGAACCCGAAAATCATTACTGGTGCACCACTATAATATTCGTGCATAATTTGGAACGCACAATGTGACTGGGGGGCCTACAGGGTCTATGGGAGTCACTAGTCATAGCTCTGAAATTCTTATATAGAAAGTTAAACAAAGAATCTATTTACATTTATTATCTAGTGGGACAAATTTAACAGTTACAAACCAGTCCGATCAAAATCGGACCATTTTTCTATGAATTTTACCCCAGGATGCACATTGAACTGTTATGCGCCTATTGTGAATAAACCTATAACGCGTAGAATAGAACGGCAAAACATACCTTTTTTTAAAACCTTAGGAGTAGCCAATAAATTGGTACATCAATGAAATCAATTCGAACAATTATAATTTTTAACCCTGGACAAACGTACCCCCTTATTTCTACATGTTCCCATAGGTGATTTTTGGTAGGCACTTTTAATATTGTATTATTTTTGGACTATTTCAACGTATATTAACACCAAATTATTGTTCTGTTGCAACTTGTGTGGGGTCAAATCATAAAAAATTATTGGACTAGTATGGAAGAAGTGCTCTATTCGTGAAAACAGGCTTCCAAATGTCTTAGAAGCAATCATTGTCTGCTGACAATAACACGAAGTCCTCACTATTGAGCACAGTACATCAGTCTTCTACAAAACCTCCATCAGTAGATTCAAGCCACCCTCCAATTCAGCCTCCGGAAATCCCAACCAACCTCTATATTGGCGATTCAACAGCATCGCGTAACCAATGGGCTACAATGAAACTAATAAAGATGGACAAGCTGGCGAAGAAGATAGACAGCAACATCTACATTCTCCTCCATGACTCTAAGCTGCCGCCCATCGTTTGTATAGTGCCCGTTGCGAAGAGAGAGTACAACCAATTATAGCGATTGTTAGTTAAAACATCTCTAACCTTTGTAGCCAAGATTGTCTGGATCTGTTCCACTAACTCAACATCGACCATCGGTAGTTCAAGGTCAACGTTGCCAGTAATACCAAACAAAGTCGCTCTGACCAGTAATACCAAACAAAGTCGCTTTTTTTTTTACCAGTATACCAAACAAAGTGCCTTTAAAGCGTCGCATTAACTATAGGAAAGCAGAGTGGCAACGATTCACTGATGACCTGGGCCAGTAGAAAGTGAAGAGCGATTGCTTCCAAAGCCCCATAACTATGACAATTTGTCCAACTAGTGAACAGGACTGCAGATCACAGATGCCTACTCCATAAGATTTTGGAACTCACCAAGGATATCTGCCTGACTGAGCTAATCAAAAGATTGCTTTCAAACAGGATGTTCTTTGTTCAGCTAGGAGCGAAGAAGAGTCGATGGCGTAATCTCAAGAATGGTCTACCACAAGGGAGCGTGCTTGCACCTCTTCTGTTTAACATCTAACGACCAACCTAGGAGTGCAGGAACCTGTCGTTTTATCTATATGCTGACGATCTTGGAATTAGTGCACAAGATGCAGACTTCACAGTTGTTGAAGAGAGACTCTCCAAAGCTTTGGATGAACTCACTACTTATACTTACTACGAGGAAAGGGAAAACCACCTACCGTGCAAATCCATTCCACGACACAGGTCGGTGCTTTCCATTTACGGAACCGTTAAACCAAACGTCAGCTTAATGTAACCTGGTCTGGTACACCCCTGGAGCACTGTGATACCTCTGTCTACCTAGGACTTCCTTGGACTGCACTCTCTATTATAAGACCCACATCAAGGGACGAAGAAGAGTAAAGTATGTGCACGCAATAAGATCTTGAAACAAAATCACTGGGACCATATGGGGTTGCTCGCCAATATCCGAAGATCGACGGCCCTTGCCATGTGCTACTCATGTGCAGATTGCTTTCCCTGTAGGGAAAGATCGACCCATGCCAAGAAGATGATTCAGCATAAATGCCTCCTGCCGGGCTTATATAACAGGATGTCTTCGTCCAACACTAGCAGGAATTGCTCCACCAAGACATCCGTCGTAGTGTAGCGAGCATGCAAGAGCGTAGCTGCCACGTACCTATGTGAAACACCTTATGTCTGGACAGAGACGTGCTGCCAACCGCCTTAAATCCAGAGAGAGTTTCTTAAACAAAGTCCAACCTCTTGAATCAGTCTCTAGGGAGCATAAGAGAGTCGCATTGTGGAAAGAAAGACTTGCTGTCAACCAAGTAACATCTATTGGTATTGAACCTGGTGAGCATCTTCCACCTGGAGCTGACTCCTCATGGACTGAATGGCGATGCCTCAACAGATTGAGAACCAGAACTGGCCGATCTAAAGTTTCCTAGCTGTGGTTGTGGAACAGCACCACAGACTATGGAACATCTCTTGGTCTGCCCACTGTTGGAGCGACAATGCACAAACAAGGACCTTGCGGAATTCAATGAAGCAGCCAGACGTTGTACCCATCTCTGGCTGGATCTTATTTGAGAATCACTGTGTTTGGACACGATAAGAAGAAGGACATTGTGTTTCAAGGTTCACTGGAAATTATCGCTCACTGCAAAAAAAAATCCTAAATCTGAAGGACAATAAACTAAACAAGAGAACTGAACTAATATCGGCTTGCCGTCACCATGGCTACAAGAAAAAAACCACCAAGCCGGGTGAAGAGGCGTTAATTCTATAGTGTTTACAACACTTGTGATCACTCTGCAGCTCTGCTTGATGATCGCAACACAAATGGATGTGTGTTGTGTGAAACTCGAGTAGTAGAAATTACTGTGTTTTAAGCGTATTAATATAAATGTATATACGAGAGGAATTGATGACACGGCGCGGACGTAGCATTATTAATCGCCAAAATGAACTTGAACCCCACCACCTCCGTTTTAGATATCGATGCGCTAATCAATTGCGCCACCACGGCATGGCATGTGATGGGTCCATTTGAGTTTCTACACATAGCGTTCGATGCGTAATGCCGTCCACGAGGTGATCAGCATTCTGATACACAAGCAACTCGAAATAATTATAAACAAATGATAGAAATTGGAGCTACTTAAACCTCTTGTGAATTATTGCCATGAAGAAACCTCTTGTGAATTACTGCCATGAAGAACGAAAATAACGACGGGATTTCACTTCAAAATCGTTCTAGAAAATACTATTTTTATAGAACTAAACACGGAGTATTTTGCACAATAAAAGCTAATATATTACATAATGAGACTTGAGTCTACTGATTAAGAAAGATATTCCGTTTAAATAGCATAATAACGTGGAAATAACATGGGCTAATTCTATTCCCACTAAATTGCAAAGGTTTGGAACGCGCCCAATGCGCGTCGCCGTCATCCCTTAACGCCGGGTCTTAACGTCATAGGCCAAACGGCCTTCCTGCTGCTTTCACGAAACCTTTGACAGAAAGTGCTTAGTGTGTAATGTTATCAAGCAGTACTATCTAATTCCAGAACTATTAGAATTGGAGAGTCAACCTCACTCTAAGGTTTTTTTAAATATGTTTGCTTAAATAAACGGTAAAAATAGGCACCGCACCGCCCTTGTCGCCAAAATCGGCTCACGGTTTACAGCTTGTACCCGGGGCTTGTACACTGTAGCTATTTTATTTAGTGTAGAGTTTTGTCATTTTGAATTAGGCTTGGCCGCGCCATCTTCTGCTTCTGCTCTTTATGGTCATAGCGCCCCCATCAGTTTCAGCCAAGCTATTCATTGCTTTTGACTAACAACCTAAGTTTGTGATCAACAAAATGAATTTGGCTGTGTAACAATGAGCATTATTCTTTTATACTGAAGCTAGTATGATCGCTTAAAATATGCAAAACATTATATTTGTAATTATATTTTATAAGCCCACGGGGTTACTTTTTGGCGGTTCTAGCACATTACACATATCCTTTTTATAGGCTTATATCATTGTGTTTGCTGAATAAACTGAATTTGAATTAGTGGGTTTATTTTAAATAACAATTTACATGCACCTTGCTTGGATATTTGTTATAGGTTTATGAGAATATCCAGATACGTTGCCAGTTTTAAGTAAGTTAACGTATAGTCTGGCCCCAGAAAGAAAAAGGGGTTAATTTGGCGAAACTGTGTGCTGTAGGACTATAATAATCAATTTACTATTACGTAGAAACAGCAAGCTTTCAAATGACACCTTAATTCCATTTCTCCTGTCATGCCTCATTGAACAACATTGCTTTGAAAATGGCATGTCAAAACTCACTTGTGACAGTTGGGGCATTAAGATAATGTTATTTTTTTGCAAATGAGCATGATGAACAGGATTATTGTTTGAAGTTTTTAGTACTTACCTGAATTATGCACCAACACCATCAACATGTCCGCCCTGTCAATCGATTCAAAGTCTGCAGCGATCTCGCAAGTCAGCCACAGCCTGTCTGACCATTGCAGGATCATCACGTAAGATTTCCACCTCATGTTGAATGCGGACTCACAAATCCTGAAGGTTACGCGGTAGACTGGTGTAAACTTTGTTCTTCAAATATCCCCATAAGAAAAAGTCACAGGGTTTCATATCAGGTGACCTGGCGGGCCCATTCCACAACATGAATCAGGGCCACAACTCTGTCCCAAAAAACGGTCATGTATGCGATTTCTGAAATGCAGTTCAAGTTCAGGCACAGCATCGCGGTTAATCATCTGGAGATAAGCTTGCCCATTGACATTTCGATCGAAAAAGTAAGGCCCAATAAGCACTCCATTGCCACACAGAAGTATCCACACTGTAAGTTTCTCTCGACTCATGTTTGTATCAAAGCTGAAACTTGAAGGGTTCCCAGCTAGTGCATACTCAATGACGTTGTGGTTGTTAACATCGGCATTCATATAAAACCTGCTTCGTCGCCAATCGTGAAATACTACAGAAATCTCGCGTCTCTCTGACATCGATCCAATAGCCACTCGGCAAAAGTTTACTTTCTTTTTAAATCATCATGCTGAAGTGGATGGCGAATGTGCATTCTGTTGGGATGAAAGTTCAAGTCAATTTTGTTATCCGGTTGAAAGATGAACGGGAGAGATCATTTCTTCTTGCAGTGGTTACCCTTGAATGTTCTTGTTATCGACGTAAACCTGCATTAATGTTGTTGTCAGTTCTCACTGTGCGTCTTCTCCCTGAGTGGCCCTTGTTCCAATTAAGGCTTATGCCATGATCTCGATATTTCTTCACATTTGACCAGATGGTCGGTCAGGTGCCTTTCCTCGTCGCGAAAGGCTTCCGTAAAAGCATCTTGAGTAGTATAGGCTCTTAGTTTCATAAAAATTTTGTAAGCTGCACCATGTTGCTATTGTTTGAAGTGTGAATGCATTTTACCACTGAATTGGCCTAAATTCCTCACGTAAATTCTTATTACATAATTTAACAATGATAATCTTTCCACCTGTTTGCCAGATTAGCAACAAAATAAGCATTCCATACCACACAAACAGCTTTAATGTCACAAGTGAGTTTCACATGCCATTTTCAAAGCAATGGTGTTCAATGAGGTATGACTGGAAAAATGCCATCAAGCTTACTGTTTCTACCTTATAGTAGAATATTATATAGTCATACAGCACACAATGTCGCCAAATTAGTCCTTTGTTTCAGGATTAAGTTTTTTCTATGACGTCATGTACTGCTATAATGTCTCTTTCTTTCCTTCTTGTCTTCCCCTGCTCTTTTGTTTTGTCGTCTATACAGCCCCTCCCTCTCCAGTTACTCCTTTAGCTTTCTATCTCATCCCTTCTCTTTCTCTTTATATCTTTCTGCTGTCTCCTGTGTCTGCATGTCTGTTTTTGTCTCTTTTTTCTCTATCTTGTGGCTTCTCCCTCACCCTGCCTTCTATACCTTATGTCTTTTGCTATCTTTTTTGTCTTCTCTCTCTCTCTCTCTCTCTTCCTCCCATGTTGCCTTTACTTTTTATCTCATTTAGCGCGTTCGGTGAAATTTCCCAAAACTGGTGCATTGGGATTGGCTCAATACACCCTCTGGTCTAAAGTTGACCAGATGTAAAAGGAGATATAGTCCGACGGGAGCCATAGTCCGGCCTCCATAAACGACAACGGAATAAAGCGTGAAACTATGCTGCTGTGTGAAGAGTCAATTGAATCAAGTGTCCTATTCTTCACCTTAGGTGGACTATTAGTCGGGCGACTCCGGCGGACAATTTAAAATTCTTCGCCGGTATAACTCTTTTACTACTTTATTAAATGACATTGGGACTTTTGCTGGTATTAGAAAGGTAAAAACCAACTCTGCAGTTAAAAAATGCCCAACTAAATTCAATAAATGGTATGATGCTGACTGTAAAAAGTTATATAAACAACTGCAATCTCTTGTTCGTTGTATTAGAAAAAATCCATTATGTAGATCACTTATTTGTTCTTATCGTTCTATGCAGAAAAAATATCGTAAACTTTTGAAGTTTAAAAAGGCTCAATTTCGTAATGATATTTTTTCAAAACTTGATGCATTGGAATCAACCAATCCAAAAGGATTTTGGCAATTGTATGATGAGCTATGATGTAAAAAGAGTAATAGGGACAGTACATCAATTTCTGCTGACCAATGGTTTAATCATTTTAGTGTTTTAATGAACAAGAATCTTTCTCATAATGATGCTCATTTTGAACAATTTATAGATAACTTTTGGTTGCAATACGATGATAAACATTTTTCTGATCTTGATTTTGCAATCTCACCCAAAGAAAAAAAAAAAAAAAAAAAAAATCTCATCCCTTCTCTTTCTCTTTATATCTTTCTGCTGTCTCCTGTGTCTGCATGTCTGTTTTTGTCTCTTTTTTCTCTATCTTGTGGCTTCTCCCTCACCCTGCCTTCTATACCTTATGTCTTTTTCTATCTTTTTTGTCTTCTCTCTCTCTCTCTCTTCCTCCCATGTTGCCTTTACTTTTTATCTCATTTAGCGCGTTCAAAGTAAGGCCACAAGATTTAACGTTCTCCTCCATATCTCCATATAAAGATCGCTTGAAAAAGTTCAATCTTTGAGCCTTGAGCAGCGCCTTATGTTTAAAGACAGCATTCTGCTCTTCAAAGTCATTCAGATTAACTGACCACCTTCGATGTCTTGATCTGGTAGGGTCATCTCTGTATGTACACTCGTAATCCTCGGAGTTATTGTCTTCAATTTTCTCAAATTAATTGCAGAACAACATCTTAAGTCAAACTTTAACTCGTTACTTGTTAAATCCCAGATGTCCCAGTTGTCTTAAAAGGAACACAGCTTGCACGGTCAACCTTCATTTAAAAAAACAATAAAAAGTTTAAAGACATACTACTGTGGACAAAACTTAATTCCCTTGTTTTTGGCATTTTCATATTTGTGCATCAAAATTCTCCTAGCTAGGTAAAATATTTTAATAATGGCATCTTTTTAAATATCTATGTACAGGTAACTGCCAGTATATTGAATTTTGTAATAGCTGATATGATTTTTGTGAAATTGTTTTTTCCATTTTATATTTCTTTTCATATAATATTTGGTAGTAATGTTAAAAGGACTACGGCTTGTTTTTGCCTGTGTGTTACCCTTTTGCACCACCTATCGATTTGCTTACGGAATAACGATCATCATGCGTTACTCTTTATTAGAGACAGCCTATCCACCATTAAACAGAAAAAAATGTGGCATTTTGGCTAGGTCAAGGTATTTATTTAGTGTTAGTAGTCCCCAGTTAAATCGTAGGTCAGCGGGATTTTATCTGCAACTCAATTCTTGGTATATTATTTACTGTGAAAAAAGTGTTAGAAATTGATACAAATAGTCTTTTCAGGGATAATTTTAAACATGTAACTAGCAAATTTCAAAGATAGATACCTAATGCCAATGGAAAGGAAAATGTCGTTTCGGGTGGGGGACTTAAATTACACTTAGACTAGGTCTGAAGTCAGAGGGTTGTTTTGAATCAATCTCATAATGCATTGCAATGTTGCCTATTACTGTACTGAACTAAATCCATGTCATTACTTAGCATAACAAAGGGTTCAAAAAGTTAAAGAACCACCGGACATTTCGTTAAATGCTAAAAAAGTTTACTAACGCTTGGTGGGCTAAAAGAGCATAAAAGTTGGGGTTTCTGTGTGGTGAGAATAGTTTTTGGAGATCACATGACCTTATTGAGGGTGAAATTTCCCAAAACTGGTGATTGGGATTGGCTCAATGCACCCTCTGGTCTAAAGTTGACCAGATGTAAAAGGAGATATAGTCCGCCGGAGCCATAGTCCGCCCTCCATAAACACAACGGCATAAAGCGTGAAACTATGCTGCTGTGTGAAGAGTCAATTGAATCAAGTTGTCCCTATTCTTCACCTTAGGTGGACTATTAGTCGGGCGACTCCGGCGGACAATTTAAAATTCTTCGCCGGTATAACTCTTTTACTACTTTATTAAATGACATTGGGACTTTTGCTGGTATTAGAAAGGTAAAAACCAACTGCAGTTAAAAAATGCCCAACTAAATTCAATAAATGGTATGATGCTGACGGTGAAAAGTGTTATATAAACAACTGCAATCTTTGTTCGTTGTATTAGGTGAAAAAAGTCGCGTTAAGATGGTAAAGTGAGGTCACTTATTGTTTCTTATCGTTCTATGCAGAAAAAATATCGTAAACTTTTGAAGTTTAAAAAGGCTCATATTTTTCGTAATGATATTTTTTCAAAACTTGATGCATTGGAATCAAAAACCAATCCAAAGGATTTTTGGCAATTGTATGCAATGAGCTATATTGTAAAAAGAGTGAAGTGGAGGGACAGTACAACAAGTCAATTTTCTGCTGACCAATGGTTAATTCATTTTAGTGTTTTAATGAACAAGAATCTTTCTCATAATGATGCTCATTTTGAACAATTTATAAGAAACTTTTTGGTTGCAATACGATGATAAACACTTTTCTGATCTTGATTTTGCACAATCTCCCCAAAGATGTCCCTGGCAAGGTATTTTTCATCAGCTTTAAATCTAAAAAATCACCTGGTTTAGATTGTATTCAAATGAGATGTTAAGTTTGAGCAATTCACTTTTGTTGCCTTTGCCCCAATTTTGGCACAAACAACTGTTAACAATAATCCTTTTATCAGTAATTTCCTACCTCCTTGGCGAATCAGTACTCTAACTGTAATCCATAAAAAGGGAGATAAATGTAATCCCAAAATTAAAATAGGGGAATTGCAGTATCAAGTAATTTAGTGTAATGTTTTTGTTTAATGTTTTATTTTTTTCTTTTTTTGTCGTGTTTTTAAAAAATAATATCATCCCAAAAGAGCAAATTGTTTTTGTCAAATGCTTGTACTCAAGATCATGTGTTAGTTTTAAAAAATCTGTAATTGGACAAGTATCGTTTCTAAGCTTGATAAGTTATATGTCTGTTTTGTTGATTTTGCTTCAGCATTTGATACTATTGGCGAAATGCATTAATTTATAAACGTGCTCAAATTGGTGTTGGTGGAGCTTCTCCAAATTTATCCAAATTATTCAACATGGTTTCTTTCTGTCAAATGTGGGAATAAATTAACAAATCATTTTAATACATCTTTTGGAGTTAAACAGGGTTGTGTATTAAGCCCCATGTTTTTCAACATTTATCTAACTTTCATGATTTACCTTCCCTTTTTAATGCCAGCAGTGATCCTGTTTTGTTGATACTCCACCCCTATAGGTTGTCTTATGTAAATCTGATGATTCTGGTTTAGTGTCAAAAAGTGCATCTGGATTACAAAATGCTATCTCATCTGCACGACTACTGTTTGAAGTGGAAGTTAAATGTTAACATCAATAAAACTAAGGTTATGATTTTCAACAAAAGTGGTCGGTTTTTTTAAATCTAACTATTCCATTCACATTATGGGTAATCTATATGTCAATTATTTAGTGAATACGCTTCTTAGGTATTATCGTTACCCAATCTGGAACTTTTACAACGCCATGAATAATCTTTGTGACAAGGCCAACAAAGCATTCTTTAAAGTGAGAGAACATTTGTATAATAGTTCTAGCAAATGTAGTTTCAAATTATTTTTACTCTCATACGACCAATCATTTGTTATGGTTGTGAAGTTTGGTCTCCGTTCTCGTTGAAAGGTCTCAAAGATGGTAATTTCATAGATATCTGTGATAAAGTAAGGGGTGAATCACTGCATATTAAACCTTGTAAGTGGATGTCTTAGGTGTACACACCGAAAAGCTTCAAATTATGCAGTCAGAGGTGAGTTAGGTAGTTAGCCATGCTTTTATTTATGTTAAGTTTTTGTCTTTAAATAATTGGTGGAATTGCACAATGATTGTTTATTAGGGATTTCATCACTGGCTGTCCAAGCCTTGCTTGATAACATACAGATCCTTCCATGGAAATTACTTTACTTGGTCAATGGTATTAAAAACATTTGTAAATTGATTGGTAAAGATGAATTGTGGATAAACAAATATTTTGTACAAATCCACTGTCATGAAAGTTGCCCTATCTGGCTTACAGTTAGTTATGACTCCGATTGGTTCGCTTGTTTATCCAGAGATAATTCTAAGCTTAGATCCTATTGTCAATTTAAAACTACTTTTCAACAAGAAATTATGTTTTTTCTTATCGTGGTTACACGGTCAGCGTACACCAAAATTCGTGTCAGCGCACATTGTCTTAGAATTGAAAAGGGAAGATATTCGATCCCAAAAATACCACCTGAGAACACCAGAATTTTGTGAAGTTTGTGATTTGCATACTGTTGAAGATGAATTTCATTTCCTAATGTGTTGCAAGCTCTTATAATAACCTTCGTCAACAACTCTTCTATAATCTCGCTGATATTTTTAATGTTGAAAATCTTCCACTTGATCAATTATTTGTTAAATTAATGAGTGCTCAAGACTATGACGTTGTTAAACTTGTAGTTCATTTTATATCTTCTGCCTATGCTCTTAGAGAAAATATGAGGTGAATAGGATGTAATATTATGTATCCATCAATGTTAATGTCTTTGTACAGTCATACATGTATTTTGTACTGTTCTTTGTTGTTGACCAAACCTGTATGTTGGGTAATTGTCAATAAATCTTAAATCTTGAATCATACGGACCCAAATGTCTAAACATAGATTTTAACCTGTTTAGATTTTAAACATATTTCAAAATGTTTAAAAACATGGGGCAAATGTTTCGAAAGGTCTGTAACTTTTAATCATTGTTTTGATTGTTTTTGTCTTATTTTTAACGGACGATCCACGTTCCCCAAAACACATTCACCCAACGATACCTCGAATACTATTAGATATTGACATACGATTTTACCCTTCTTCCTAATCTTCCTTTTTCAAGTTCCTGTCTTCTTCTCCAGGTTATAGTTTTTTCTTCATGACTTGAGGTTTAGATCTTGTCTGCACATTCCACTTCCAGGCTATACCACTTTTCGAGATTAGAAACATTACATAAGGGGCGGAAGAGGGAGATAAAGCGCACGTTCACTAATATATCCGGTCCCTCAACGTCTCCCGCTACCTTTTGAACCGAATCAATCAGAATTGGTATTCACTTCCGTCATGGTTTATATAGAATTGGCAACTGAAGCAGATATAGGCCTAATATATCATAATTCGAAGAAGACGTAGGTCCCAAGCAGGCCTATGATATCTACCGATAAGTATAGGGTCTAATCCCTAACTGTCCCAAACTGTATGTAGGTGCTAATGAGTAAGTTTTCTTCAAGTTAGATGAGAAAGTTGACAGCTTCAACCCCCGGTATAGATCTGTTTCCGATCAAAGAGGAAAAATAAAGCAAACAACCCTGCCGCCATTATATCAACATGTCGCACTATATTGACACTGTTCTCGAAGTCATTGGGGTTACTGTTATTTTTGCTTACGTTATTAAGACTTCATTTATAAATCTACTGGCCTATAAATAAACTTATTCAAAACGCAAAGCATTCTGGCAACTTCTATACCAATAACATATATTATCATAGGTGATGCGTCTTGCAATTTTCATGACACATTTTTGATGTAGATTTGTCACAAGTTTCACGACAAAAGCATACACAGATGCATAACTCGGTGTTTTTATACAATGACAAATTATGACTAAACTTGGACAAGGCCCAGTCGAGTCCTTGGGCTTTCGATGGCTTGTCAAGCAAGTCGGAACACAAAAACGAAAGTGTTCAAGCACTAAAAATACCTGAATCTGGTAAATTTTCAACATCCAGCCAGTGTTGACGATCTGGATAGCCTCGGGAACAATAATTACACATTAGACGGTCTCTACCATTATACAACGAGGGATTAAGCGATCACTTGTTTTGGGAAATGTTATAATTAAACCCCTGAAACACAGGCGTATCCCTGTCATATTTTGGTTACAAATTCAATAGATAGCCATATTGTTTCGATGCTCGTTGCTGGTTAGTTTTGCTTCATAACTTAACACGTGCTAGCAAAAAAAAGCAAGAAGAAAATCCACTTTTTCAATTCCTCTCTATTTATGGCCCGTGGTCGATACGAATTGGAGAAAAATCATGACTAATTTGTGAGTGTTTTCTGGCGTATGGTTATTATTATTACATTACACACTGAGCAATGGACGAGTCATAGGGATATTGCGCAGGCGCACATTAATCGCACGCCTGTTTTCGATGTAGCTGTGTTCTAACCCTTGTCCATGCACCTTCTGCTTCAATACGGGGATTTATTTGCGCTGTAGATAGAATTTATAGACTGTTAAAATGTCGGAAAACGAGCAAAAGCCACAAACGGAGGAGCAGCCGAAAGTGGAGGAAAATGCTACACCGGCTGAGTCCACCGAACCTGCAACAAATGCCGTAGAAGAAAATGGAGTAAAAGAAGATGGGGATGCTGGTAAAGGAGAAGAGGAGAAGAAGGAAGAAGGAGGGGCCGAGGGGACGACAGAAAATGCCGCCGATGCGAAGGCAACATCAGAAGCTAAAGAGGAGGTGAATCTGGAAGCACCTAAGGAAAACCCTTTTAGTGAAGATGACTTGGAACAAATTCTTCAATTGGAAGCTAGTGAAGGGGAAGATAACGGCTGGCAGAAAGGCAAAAATCAAAAAGGAGTTACTGTGTTCAAGAAAAGTGAAAAGAACGGCGTGCCTATTATAAAGGTACGTATTGCTCGGCTATAGACGGACGGTGCGCGACACACCCATTGCCTGCACTGTTGCCACCTTGTGCGAAACTTACTATCAATTTAGGGAGGTTTATTTCGAATGATTGATTCGTTGATAATATCGATCATTAAAATATATACCTTTGTTATATACTCCTGTCAAAATGGTCATATCTACAGCTTGATGTTTTGTTTCGATTAAATTGCTACGATTTTGTAAGAGAGAAAGTCGAGTTAATTAGATGATTGAGTCGGTTGCAGATGAAATGAGGCGACTAACCCAGGTCATTTTCTAGAAACACTACATCTTTTCAAAAAAGAAAAAAATGAGACAACCCCGGGTACCGGGTATCTTACAAATAACAGGTTGTTGTCAAAATCCCATTAACTTTTGATTCTTATTTCACACTCCAAGTGTTTGTTTCCTAATCGATTACGTTGGTAATAAAATCCATCCTATATAAATCGAAACCTTAACAACTTCTGGTCAGGAAAATGCCCTAGCAATGAATATATCGTGAAACATATGCCAGGATGATCCCCGCCTAAATAGCGTGTGCCTTGAATGTCAATTGCAACAGCTCACGTCCGCCCGGTATTATAGCGGTCACGGGCGTTGTGGCCGTGTCACGAGGCCATTTGATTTGTATCACATGGGATATATTCTAAACACATAAAATAAAACATGCGTTAAATAACGTAAATCATCTGGAATGATGCCGAACACTCATCCAAAATATTTATCCCATTTTAGTTTAAGAATGTTAGGTTTATATTGGACTCCCATTATTAAGGCTTTTCTAAGCTTTTACTCTCTCTTCCTGACCGTGACCTTAGTTTGTAAAATAGCTCTCTTATCACCACAATTCTAGTTGTGTTTTGAATAGCAACTGTCACGAGTGTTAACTATATAATTCAGATACCGTATAAAACCATTGATTTTTAGCAGTTATTTTATATTCAGCGGAACAAATGAAGCGTGAATTTTAATACGTTGAGGTTGGGGTTGGTTGCATTAACTATACCATAACATCTGCCAGCAAACACACTATATTATACCTCGTGATCAGCCAGGCTGATTAATAAAACCCGTTGCTGTCAAATTGGTAGCGAAATAATATATGCTATGCATGTCAATGGACAAACAACATGTCATATGATTTATTTATCTTATAATTGCGGGGACGCAAATCCAATATGAATTTCATTCTCGGGAATTCATTGAGGAATTACTTTATTTTTGATGGATAATCAAGAGAACAATTCTGATAATTGTCACATTTAGTAAATCCACGTTCAAACAATGCAATTTTGGCTTTTTCAAAGAGTATCGTCCAAGAATCATATTCAAACATATTACCTCGATCGTTTGGCCTCATCACATCAGAGCCATTTTGACCAAGTTCTTTTAAATTTTATCTCAGAGTAATATGTAACTGCCCCATGGGTTCACCCACACTCACCTCGTTTTTTTTTTTTTTTCCCGGTATGGACTTCTTTGTTAAAGGTGCAACGAGAGATTTTGTGGCACCCATATATTGTGTCATATGCAGTGATTTCATATAGATAAGATCCCCAATAGATTTCTTACCTTGTCTTTGGTTAGAGAAATGCCTTGAAAGTGAAAACAAAAGGCGATTTTCATTTACTTAATTTCAGTATAAAACATAGGCTGAATTTAGTATTTGCTCCTATACGAAATTAAAATGTTCACAATTTTGTACCAAAGAAATATTTTTCAGCTTAATCCTTTCACGTGGGGACATTTTTAATAAAAAACTTTACATTGATGCAAAAACCAGAATTTTCATATTTTAGTGACACCTGTTATGTGAAATCTCTCGTTGCACCTTTAAGTTAGGCCTAGAAGCCTAACTTACTGTGTTCTTACTGTTTCTTTCTTCCAAACGCTTCTCCAAACGCTTCTCAATTGCATAAGTCATGATTTGGTGTATTGTGACAAGACTTGACCACGGTAATGCTATACCGAGTCCGTAGGTGCCATACCACTTTGACCCCCATCTGACCTTTGACCTGGCCACAGGGGTCAAATATGTAATTTAATTGGCAAAAATATCTTCTACAGGATTTAACCGATTGCAACTAAAAGTTTTCATAGGAACCACTGACCCATGCATCATATAGGGTGTACAGGGATAAGGGATCAAAGGTCATTAAGGTGGTCCATTTCTCTGGCGGAAAGCCAAAAATTGTGAAATATAGTTTTAAAAATCGCTGTCCTTACAAATTACATAGAGTGACGTCGTTATCGCACATGCATTGTTACCAACCAGGGTCTTTGGGTTGTCCACAAGGCCAATAAGGGATCACTTCTAGTCGAAACCCAAAATATTCAAAACTATACACAATTTTTTATCTCCAAATGTAAACATAGTAGAGTAACATAACCTTCAGATAATGTTACACGATGTATGCAAGGTATTTTTAATTTAGTGGGTCAAAGGTCATTTACACGTCATTTCGGGTTTTAAGCTAAATAACTTCAAGAATTTTGATCTCAAGAACTAAGCATAGTAGATGTTTTAATTTGCAATGGAACAATGCATTTTTCCAGTGTACATGAGGTTTTTATATCGGGGTCAAAGGTCATTAAGGGGTCAAATAGTCAATTTTGCCAAAAAAATGCTAAAAATAAGACCAAATGGTCTATATCTCAGTCTATAGAAAACAAATATAGCCCGTTATTGCTACAGTGATGTAACATTAATGGTAGGGAAGGTCTATGATAGTCTCGACCCCAAAGTTCAAGGTCAAAGGTAAAAATCTACAATCAAGCTCCAATTGAGCTGAAATTTGTCAGGAATAATCGTAAATACAGAACAAGTTCAGTTGACCCCCATCCGTGACCCAGTGGTCACGTTACAGGGTTAAAACGTCAAATAAGCCTAACTTAATTCGTGCTCTAAGGACCATAGTCTAGTTTTGTTTTGGTTTTTGTTTCGTTTTTAATTTCCACCCCCCCCCCCAAAAATGCTAAATACCACACCAATATGCTACTAATTCTTTTTAAGCATTTGGCCCAAGAATATACTTTCAAGAAATTTACATGCGTTTCTAGCAAACAAAGTGTTATAACAAATAGGGTGTACAGGGGGTGTAGATTATATCCGACACATTGAATTGCTATAAACACGTGGTATTTCATTGGATCATGTTTACTGCATTACTGAAAGTCATTTCCGGCATTTTAAGGTGCACTCAGAGATTTCAAATATCAGATGTCCCTAAAAAGCTAAAAGCCCTGATTTCATGTTTATTGCTTATCTTCAAACATATCCCGATCTGTAAAAGTTAAGCTTAAAATGTTTTCTTTGATACAAAATTGTACAATTTCTAATGTTGTATTGCAGTAAATACTAAATTCAGCCAATGTTTTTACTGAAATAAATTATAAGCAATTCTATTTTTAATTTTTCACTTTCAAAGCATTTCTGTAGCCGAATACAAAGTATGCAATCTGTTGATCTAATTTTGATGATGGATCAGTGCTTCACCTTTAACTAGTCAATGCAGTATTTGCGTATTATGTAAACATGTAATGACCAAAAATTATAAAATTTCAACGGAACCAGAAGGCAAATAAATTATACTTATTTTCGGGTAACATATTTTTCTTTTCACGTAGGCTGCAACACGGGTGATACGTTGAACAAGCTTTTGTAAAGTTGCCGAGTCGTTGAGAAGATCCGAGGGACACTTAATAGAAATCTTGTCAAAATTGTCAAGGGTCAAATGCAAATTCCCATGTCCACTAGGACAAGAAAATTAAAGGTATAAAATACGTTTGCCAGCTGCACATATTTTCAACACAATTTTGTTGTTGGGGACCTTTGAATCATGCATTTGATCGTTGACAATTTTAACAAGATTTATGTTAAGCATCCATCGGAAAAAGATATCTTGTAATTTTGAAAAGCAGTTTTGAGAGTGTATAATGGTACAAAACCTACCCATTCAAATATGGTGCATGAGGTCAGCGACTTGCAGATGGTCATCGCTATATCTGAAAGTAATTTAGCTTGAGTTAGCAAGCGACTGTATTAGAAGCTGCATTATGTTAAAATGGGGTACTGGGTTCGGCAATCGGCATATGCTTCATTGAGGGAATAATCTGCATATGAGCTCATATTATTTAATAGGGAATGAGATCAGTTATGTCCACGCTTGATGAGGAAGATGAGTAAGATGCATATATGTTTGAGTTCAGCTATCTGCGAATAGGAAATTAGGTCAATACTAACAATATTAAATGCTTCAAAATAATTCGCTCAATAGGCTGTATATGCTCAAACAGGGATGAGCTCGATAATCTGCATATGACTTCAGTAAGTTGCATATGCTTGAATAATGAGCTCAGGCGGTTGCATATATGTTTGAATAATATCCAGAAAATTGTATATGGTTGAAAATGAGCACAAGTAGTTATAGAAGCTTGGCAAATGAGCACAGTAAGTTTCTTATGCATAACTAATGAGATAAGGAAGTTGCATGTGCTGGAAAATGAGCACAGTGAGTTGAATATGCTTGAATAATGAGCTCGGTAAGTTGCATATGGTTGACAAATGAGTACATTATGCTTGAATGAGATCCACGACGACCAATTCAGCATTTTTTCACACAAAATCTATGGTTGTTTTTTGCTGGCTGTTTGTGGTTGTTTTGGTTTGACATTCTACCCCTCCCCATTACATTGGTCGGATGGTAACAGAGGCGAAGTAGCAATAATGACAAAAAAATATTTTTGAGGCAATGATGCGCAGCTCCTCGGTGCCGCTGATGGATTAACGGCTTTAAGGATTTAACCAGTTCGCTAGCTTCCACTCACTATTTCTTTCCATTGGCACCTCAGTAGGATTATAATGGTTTGAAGAAAATTGAACCGAATTAAGGCATATGCTACTTTATGTTCGTATTAGTCATCCTAGTTACCATGGTTACTGCAGACGGATAAATTGATTAGTCACATTGCGATACTTTTAGTCATTCATATATACCATTTCACAGTGTGCACATATTCGTGTGTGAGAAACGCTATTCATGCGAGAAACATTGATTCGTCCCAGAAAACTTTAACCAACCCAACCCCCCCAAAAAAATCAACAGAACACACACTAAAAACTTTTTTTTTTTTTTTTGCTTTTAGCAAACTGCCTTTATTATATAATCAATTAATCAAAAACATGTAAATACATAACATTGAAGGTATCACTCTGGTGGACAGGTTCAAAAACATGATCATATTTAGTAAAAATAAAGGTAAAGGTAAAGGGGAAGGACTGGATAAACGGAAAGGAGTGGCCCATTCCTTTTTTTTTTTAGTCGAAGCGATTGGGCCAGACTCCACCATATAATGTTGCTGTAGGGGGCTCGCTACACCTCCTCTACCGCGAGTCTGTTACCTTCCCGACATTGAATAATGCCGGTACCCATTTATACACCTGGGTGGAGAGGAGTAATTAAGGTAAAGTGCCTTACTCAAGGGCACAACACGTTGGCCGCAGTGGGACTCGAACTCACGATCTTTGGATTGCGGGCGAGAGCTCAATCCACTGGACTCACACGTGCCCTTATTTAGTATACGCATGTACATAAAGTCCTCATGACCTGTATCTTTTGATGACATTTAAATTTATAAATATATTGCTTTACCAACAAAATTATATAATTTACTGCAAGAGAGAGATTATTTATATTATGTCCCAGAAAAACATTAAGCTTGTTGCAATCAATATTATAATCAACCTTTTACGTACACTACAAACTTCGACAATTTCATTTTATATTTAATGATATTAATAAATCACTACAAATAGAAGTTAAAAACATCTGTTCCTCAATTAAGATAAAAATATTCTGACACGTGTCAAATAATTCCTTGCATAAAAATATATCATTAAAAGACAACAAGTGCTATTCCTTAACTTGGGTATTGTGAAAAGTTATGTTCATATTATGACTAATAAGAACATAAAGTAGTATATGCATTAATTCGGTTTCATCAGTGTCTTTTTTTTTTTTTTTTTTTTCGAGTCTGTTACCTTCCCGACATTGAATAATGCCGGTACCCATTTATACACCTGGGTGGAGAGGAGTAATTAAGGTAAAGTGCCTTACTCAAGGGCACAACACGTTGGCCGCAGTGGGACTCGAACTCACGATCTTTGGATTGCGGGACGAGAGCTCAATCCACTGGACCACACGTGCCCTTATTTAGTATACGCATGTACATAAAGTCCTCATGACCTGTATCTTTTGATGACATTTAAATTTATAAATATATTGCTTTACCAACAAAATTATATAATTTACTGCAAGAGAGAGATTATTTATATTATGTCCCAGAAAAACATTAAGCTTGTTGCAATCAATATTATAATCAACCTTTTACGTACACTACAAACTTCGTATTTCATTTTATATTTAATGATATTAATAAATCACTACAAATAGAAGTTAAAAACATCTGTTCCTCAATTAAGATAAAAATATTCTGACACGTGTCAAATAATTCCTTGCATAAAAATATATCATTAAAAGACAACAAGTGCTATTCCTTAACTTGGGTATTGTGAAAAGTTATGTTCATATTATGACTAATAAGAACATAAAGTAGTATCTGCAATTTAAAAATCTTAAAAAAAAAAAAAAAATGACACTTTTGTTTTGTTTAGGCCGACTTGGTAACTATAATTCCTTCTGTCCATTAGGCGATTTCACACACACACACAATTTAGTGTGCCCAAAGCAGCATGTATCCGTTTTTAGTTGTCGTTGCTGTTTGCTTGTTTGCGCCAATTAAATGTTTTTTAAGTATAAGGCCAGAAAATAAAAGCCACAAAACTTGATGAAATGGACCTTTACCTGTACGACGGGGCTAATCATGATAGGGTATTATAACGATAATCCTAATTCAAACTTTAAAGCAACGATACGTTTCAGGAAAAAATTGACAAATTAAAATAGTCTAAGATTTTGTTTTCAAAAAGAAAGCTTATTGCTCAAAATGGTCACAAATTTCACTTTTAAATCAAAATATTGCCAAATAGCTTGATCGGGAAATTATAAAATTGTTATTTCAAGACGTGTAGATCATTGTAGAGCTAAACCAATTTGAGGGAGTTCGAGTTGACTAAAACAAATCTAACCGAACCAAAATATCAACACCAATAAAAAAGGCATGTGTCATACGACATGTGGTATTACTGATAACCCTAAACCTAATTTCTTAGAAAAACATACATCTTAACCCTCGTCTACCTGAGCCATTTTTGTAATAGCAAATCACACAAAACGGTTGGTGGGGTTGGCCAACGTTGCCAGTCACACCCGAGTGATCTTTTCTTTACCTGAGTCCCCTGGGAGCCGCTTTCATCTAGCGGGCCAGTTTTTCTCCCCCCTTCGTTGCTCTCATTAGAGTTTCTTCTTTTCATTGGTATTAAATAAGTACGAACTAGTCATTTCCCATCGAGTAGAGCCAAAACCGCGTGAAAATCGGATATTCCATTTTTTTTGGTGAACAAAATGAATTTTCCACTACTCTACACTGTGTACTGTGGAAATTGACAGTTTTGCTGACATGCGACCTTTATGACATCATTCTGACGTAATTCTAGGGATGCTGGTAATCATTTTGGTATCAATGGAAAGAGGAGGACCATGGCTATCCATTGCTACCAAATTCAAGTGTCTGTGATATTACACCCCCCATCACTTTTTGATCACCCTGTATCTTATCTATACCCCAGCAGTGAATGTTTGGGGTTTTTTTTTGCATGCATGGAAAGGGGCGTAAACTGTGAATTGACAATTACAATAAATAATTGGCACCAAAAAGAGGGGTTTAGCAAGGCAAGGAACCTGAAGAGGGGTGGCAACCACCTCCTTCGGTAGACGAGGATTAAGCCTGTATCTGCCAATAGAAAAAAAAACAGACATGACAGTCATTCACAAATGACATGTCATTTTCATGGCGAAGATATTCTGGAATAGAGCATGTAAAAACTAACTTATTTATGCACATATTGTTGTAGATGGCAATTAGAAAACGTGATATCACTGTCAATCTAATTGCACCTGGGTCCGCACAGCTTTCAATTTATAATTACCCACAGCACGTGTAATAGACTTCACAAAACATAATACGAGTAAAATTTGTAGGCAATGGCGATAAAACCATGGAAAGAGGGGATCTATAGGAGAGCTGAGGATATAGAAGGGATGGAAAGCATAGCAAGTAAAACATCAACTTTGCCGCTTCTCGTTGATTTCACTTTGTAAAGACGGATTAATTTATATGATCTTGTTTATGCAATTTGTGCAAAAGGGTATTGTTATGGCTAAAAAATATGGCTTATTGAAAGCTGCAGCTGGCTAGATGTCCCATAAAAGATTATACAATAACGAAATCAATTAACAAAAAACAGGCATAGAAAACAACGGAATTGCTTCTGCATGGCCAGTAAAAGAACGAAATCACGTGACAAATAACAAAAGCATGTAAGGATAGCATCGAGACGACCTGACAATTATTGTCAATTCAATCTACGCTATCTGCAATTAAAAACAATATTTATTTCGTCTATTTACTCGCTTCAATATTGACCACTATCTTAATCTTTCTTGCATGCAGATATTATTTGCAGTCCTGACAAGACCTGGGATATCCCTCGATTTCTTAAAATAGCAAACTTTATTATGCCTGTGCCTCTGAGAGAGTGAACGCGTTAACACTCGGCCCACATTATTATCTTATTATAACCCCGGTTATTGGGTCTTATGAAATCGGCGCTGATGTCGTACATCCTGACTATATTGATTTGCCGCTTGTTAAACTATTTGTGTTATCAACGGATACGGATAGCTATTTTATGTAAATTGGTGTTATTAAATCTAGGTGTGTTTTAATAGAAATCGATATCCGAAGGAGCACTTTGAAAGCTGCGTTAATTAGCAATGTGGGAATAGCTACTGATCTGATGACGGGTCTGATGATCAAATCTTGCACCGGAATGAATCGAAAACTGATGAAAAATTTCCGATAGCATCCTATAATCCATGAAATCTTTTGTACTTTTAGAATATCCATTGATCAAGATGAGCTTTTGTTTTTAAACTGTGAGAGCCAGACATATACGCAGGATTTATTTTGAGGTATTTAAAAATACCCTGTATTTCAAAAGTGGACCTTTTTGGATCTTACCCCCTCTCCCCCAGTTGTTCTTTTAAACTTTTTGATCTCCACATTACCCCGGCACATTACCAGAAATCGATTTTTTTCATCGAAATTTCCTCTAAATTAAATTTTTCGCACTATCCCAAAAATCAGTTGGCAACACATTTTAAAGTCACTACCAAGATTAAACACAAAAATCTTTTAGAAAGGGAGTTGCCCTTAGCTATATTTCAGGTGAGGTCAATAAAAGTGGAGTGGTTAATAGGTTTACTCCAGCAAAATACATACACAGAATTGACCACGTCCGTCTAATCGCTCCAGCTTGGGGTCAGTAGTACTCAACATGTTGTTTACCATGCTCCGAACAGGTGATAAGCATCAAGATTTGGAAGTTAGAAGCAAAGATAGGTTGCTACTAAGAGTACTGTAGTGTATTTCAGCCACAAAATGTGGGTTAATTGATTTCTTTACACATAATGCACATGTAGATAGAACCCTTGATATGAATTATTATCAGTTTTAAAAATTTTACATATAACTCGGGTCAAATATAACCCAATAAACTTCTAACTTAGTCCATAAAGGTAGTGTACATGAGCTAAATGGCATGAACCCGTTGTTGCACAATGTCTGTGAAATACAAGTTGCTCCATTTATCAAGGCGAAATTTTGGTCAGACACCTGCCTTATAAAATTACCTTAACCTTTTGCATGATAAAATGTCAATTAGCACAAATTGATAAATGAAATCAAATATCACATATTTCATGATCGCATTTACAGAATAAAGATATAAGGAATCTAGTATCATTTGCATTCAGATAATATGCCCTGGTTTGAGTGGTTTTCCAGATATCGGCCTCTCGTCTCTTCCAAAAGGGAACGTTGCTGATTTGGTGCTTGCAATCCTATTTGGAATATCATCAGCGTGCAAAGCTTTAACGGTCGTTGCACAAAACTCAAAGTTTATATGGCTGCATTGCTTTAATTGTAATTGAACCAAAGATGGAGTTCACGAGATAAACCCACAAAAAGACTTGTGAACATGGTCGTCAAGTGTAACCAATTTAGAGCAGGATTTAACAAGTCAATATGGCCGTAAGAGGATTGGGTCTGCGTTGTGCCACGTACACGTCATGCCCAGAGGCGCGTACATTATATGTCCGCAGATCAGAAAATACTTCTTATAATACACTTTGAATTGAACGATAACGGTTTCCTTAGATCAAATTACAGTATGCTGTTAAAATAAACCACATATCAGTGGGCATATTAACAATGTACGAATCAAGCATTTACATCAAGAATATGAACGTTTTGATACATGGTAAATTGAAAACACTTATTTTATCTCCGCGGTTTGGATTGATTGTCCAGTAAGCTTTTGGCTATCAGCTATCTTTGTAACAATTTCCTTTCACTTCCTATATTTAAGTATAAATTTAAAAAGTTATAGTTTTTTTTTTATTATTTGTTTGGTTATCTCAATGAGATTTTCCATCACCCTAGTCTGCATCCGCGAAAAAATGCATTAAATGAGTACAAACAAGATTATCTTAGGTCAACAGTTTTTTTAGATGGAAAAATCACTGAGGAGAAAACCAATAACAGAACTAAAGGGCTGCAGACGGTTAACATTGATCTAAACACTGACAAAGTTCTCGTTTCATTTTTGTTGTGGATATATCCATTGCTTGATTCATCTATTTTTACATACTGTTATTATTATTACATCGAGCACATTTTGTCCACACTATAGCACTATAGCAATCGCTGAGCGTGTGTTTTCCTTACAAGTGATGTGTCTACTCTACTGATTATAGTATGCTCCAAATAGACACACGTCATGTCCCCTACTGAAGTGTTATCGATTATTATCCACCAGGTTAATAATGTTATAACTGGCATAGTTACAATGTTTTATAGCCGAGTTGTAACCAGGTTTGGACATGTTTCATTGCGAAAGTAAAGACCAAAACCGGATGGCGAGTTTGAAGGGAAACAAAACAGAAGAAAATATTTTGACTACCCAACCACTTTCTTTATGGAGTACCTGTGAAGTAGCTGTTCAGTAGCCATGGACTTACCCACTCATGGGTACCACATCGCCGGCCCCACAGGTGGGGGTAATCCATCCACAGGTACACACGCAGTAGCCCTAACCACTATCCCCCCATGCGGGAGTACCTGCATTTTTACTCCCATGCAATGAGCTTTGAAGCTCTGTGTGATTATTGTAGTAATTTTATCCATTACTTTAACCTCTGTCACTATGTTATAGTTTTTACACAAATTCATATTAGAGGTGTTTTTGGTGATGCTCACTCAAATATAATGTTACTATCTTGAAATGAAGAAAGTCGTAAACCACAATGGAATGTTTGACACCTCTATGGACCAAAGTGCTGTCTACTAGCAGCTGGTAGGGGAGGAATCCGGGTGTGGGGAAGGTACCCGTGGAGTGAGCTCTAGGTACTCACTACTGGTGGCTACTGGTTACCTCTCCGTCACCTAGAAGCAACTGTAGAAGTACACTATAGGTATGGGTATCTGCTAAGTAAGCAAGCTCGCTATTCAACCCGTGCTGTGTACTCACAAGTCCCTTAGTTGTAGTAACTGCATCAATCATGTATCAAGGGGTCCCCTTCGAGTAGCGCTAAGAGTACACATAGAGTAGCCCTAAGCCTAGGTTTACACCGTTGAGTAGGGAATCTTTCTGTGTAGCTTTGTGTTCAAGATGCACTTAAAGGCTGACTCAGAAATTTTCCGTCCCGAGGGTGGCGCCCTAAATTTTTCAACAAATCGTGATTTTTGCATTTACATAAATTTGTCTACATACTAATCACTGTGTGAAAGATGTCCTTTATATAAAAAATCACAACCTTGCAATAAGATTCCGGATCCGGAATTTTTGTTATCATGTGCTTATGCACAGTACCCTATATGCTACTGTCATACTATATGCTACTGTTATAGTATATAAATGTTTACTACATCAAAAGGAAAATATGATTCATCTCAAAAATCTTTAGTTCTAGTTGACTATTTTTAATTAACACACACACAAATCATATTTTGAAATCTCTGAGTCATCCTTTAATTACGTCCTAAATTTGAAAAAAATCTCTAAATCTCTGCTGCAAATGTCAATCTCAAAATAACGAAAATATTGGGTCTTTTGTGCATTCAAAAATGATCAGTGTGCTTAGTAATTGTGACTCAAAATGATTAATCGTGAATATCACCAACACATGTATTAAGTTATATGGTAAATTGTGCAAAAATTATTAACAATCACTAATTTTACACTTGTTGCTCTAACTTTCTTCATTGTTGAAGTTGTATTTCTTCATACTTTTTTAAATAAACCAGACTCAAATCAGTTAAGTTAATGTTACAAAGACATTTTGTAAAACCAAAAAGGACATAAACAAGCAGTAATTGAGTATATTACTGTTTACAATTTTGATACATAGTTCACAAAACCTCTTATATTAGTCATTTCATGTTTTGTATGATATTTGTTCATTTTAATTCGCACTGTATTAATTTGAAAGAAAAATAATGCATATCGTAGATCACGAAATGACTCTTTAAGCATGGTAAGAAGTGATTAGCACATCAGCACATTACAACGTTTCAATGCTCTATCACAATAATGTATTAGGTGTAACAATATTTTAGGATAAATCATTCATCTGACAATCTTACAACACAAAGCATATATGCGATGCCATTTCACATGAAATCCAACGTGATGTAATACTTCGGTCTATTTAACAGTATTAACGGTATAATACTCACTGGCACAGAAAATTGAAATGCAAACATTGAAAGCTACAAAGCAATCCGTTATATTTTCGCCCATAGCATCTGCACAGTTGATGTAAAGACAGCCTAAAACAAGTAGCTTTGATCGCATTTTATGGGTAAGATTGAAATTAGTCAATGCAATTTAGTCTGGTTTGCGGCAAATATATTGAGTTGACTTAAATGAGTCTCGGTTGGCATACGATACTTGAATTAATCAATGTTGTTTCCAGCATCATACCATTATTTGGTTCCGCCTTGTCTGCTATCTACGGTAGATACTCATGTGCACACGGCTAATTGGAACTAAAAACAAGTCTGTGTGTGTTTGTATGTGTGTGTGTGTGTGTGCGTGTGTGTTTTCGTTCTTTTTGTTTGTGTGTGTGCGTATGGCTGTTTTTGTTTTGTGTTGCTTGTTTGTTTTTCTATAGAATATGCACTGCAAAAACAGTGTTTAGAAACGTGGTGCAAATTAGTGTTTAGAGATTTGATATGTTTAATTCCTAAACACTTGGCATCAAATGTATAAACACCTAATGTCAAATCCCTAAACATGTTTAGATTTTAAACATGTTTAGATATAAGGTGTTTAGATATTAAACAGACATTTCAAAATGTTTAGAAACGTGGTGCAAACTAGTGTTTAGAAAAGTGTTTAATTTCTAAGCACTGTTTTTGGAGTGTGGGCCTCAAGATTGGACATGTTTAGGCTCATATGCATTTGTCATGCTCATTGGGAAAAAAGATGCGATATCTGTAAAAAAAAATAGAGGCGCCAGTCATGTCACAGTCCTGCATTTACTATTTTGCATTATTTGGTTATAAAATATTTTCTGATGAATTTTGTTTAAACAAAAAGATTTTAGCAGTAATGATCCTTATATATGTTAGAGTGCACATCCTTATTTTATTGGTAGAAATATAAACAGTCTGTCGAATACATAGCAGTCGACAAAACTGATGTTCTATACAGTTCATCTGCAATATTGTGTAGTTGAGACCTTGGCCTAGCTAGTATAATAAGTGCCTTAACTCTAGCTTTACGCTTTAGACTCCTTCATGACAAATATCTTGTTTGTTCATCACTTAGTGGCAGACGTTGCATTGCAAGTTCCAAATTGCCAAGAATTTTGACAATTGGTACTTTACTGACCATATTTGGGAACAACACTGTTAGCTCACGTTGCTCACTGCAGAATATTCAAAATTGCCATAAAAAGTAAGACGTTTGGTACCTTGATTTTATTTTGAAATTGTGTATAATTGATGTATATCATTGTTGTTTTAACATTAGAATTTTATCTTTTTTTGTATTTGTCGTATTTTATATTGCTCCATTCTATGTAAAGCGCCTAGAGGCCTCTGCATTAGGCGCTATATCAAGACTGTTATTATTATTATTATTATTGATGCTATTTGAAATCAGCGCAAGCTGTTTGGCACTTCAGTGACCTTATTTGAAATCAGCCAATCCACAAAGTCGTGTTGTTTTAGGGTATGTATGTGAATTTGACAGCTTGGAGTTTGACTCTCCAAGATTAAGGGTTTGACTCCAGGGTGTGGTTAAATCTGTTCAAAAAGAAGGTATTTTCTTTCCAAATAGTTTAAGAACAGTCAAGAACATACCTCCTCGGAGTATTGTTTTCCCTAAAACCATCCCATCTCTGTGAATATTCGCTTATACATTTTGTATCGTCATCGACTTCCGTTTAGTACAATCTGTGACTTTATTTTGTCTATTGATTATTTGTTCAGGAATATCTTTAAAACAGAAGAGCACATTTCCAAAGAGATCCAATAAAACGAATTCCACAAAGATGAAAAGCATTAGGTAAATATGCAAGTAAAAATACAAATTCATATAATAAACTTGAAAATAGAATAATGGTGCGACCGTCATTTATAATTTAAAGAAATATTTTCAAGACAAAGCACTTTTAAATTCTTTCAACCTCATTGAAATAAAGGTTGGATCTATGTGCTTGAGACATCTGAAAGCAATTGGTGTTCTTAAGTTTAACTATGTCTTTCATTTTTTGTCTTCTGAACTTCGGAGCCGCAAACAAACGAGTCTGTTTTCCGTCATATGAAGAAAAAGTCTTATTGATACCTGTGCTATCTACAGAAGATAGTAAATGAACGCTCTGAATTGTGCCTATCACACGTAACCCCGGGCACTTAACTCCCCAAAATTAGGCACCATTTAATGTTAACTAGATAAAGTCATTAGATATATTAGTCAATCATATTTTGTTGATTTGTTTACTTATCCCAAACTCTCGCCTGTGTTTCTATTCACGCGTGGCCCACTGACTCACAGTGCAAGCAGCTCGCACGAGTGGGTGTGGATAGACTCATCTGCGACTCAGTTGCTACCCGAAAAAATATACTTAAGCGTATGGTGTGTATTCGACTGGTATGAAGACTACCCACAAAAAGGCGCGTTCTGTGTAAATGAAAATGTCTGCCTTGTCTATACGGGATTACGTGCATGTTGGCAGGTAGCAATGGAGTACGTGTATATGCTGATAGCTCCAAGCGACGGGAGAATCAGGTTCTTGTCTTCGTTTTTACAAGGTGTTACTAGGATTTTATCGTGCCACAATTTTATATATCAAATGCGTTTAGGGTGAGAGGAATTGCGGGTCAACATTTTCTGGGGGTAATTTATTGTCATCAGATGGTCAGGATCATTGTCATTTTTCTACGAAGAAAAATACCAGCACAGTTCCGCAAATGAGTCGATATCTTTGTCATGGTTGTGGGGATATGACAAGTTTAGAATAAGTAGTACATGGTCACATGGATGTTACAGGAGGTTTTCTTACAAAGTCAAAAATCGGATTATTTCGTCATGTGGGTATTATGGTTTGTCTTAGCGAGACAAGCAGCGATTTGTCAATTCCAAACATCATAAACTTCTTGTATTGGTATCTTTATTACTATGGATGTGCTGCTATATTATCTGATACTGGGTGCGTATAAAAAGCCCAACTTGAAATTTTAAAAAATCCTTTTCATTCGTTTCAGATTTTGTAGCGGGATATTATGGTTTGAGCTCAAAAATGTACATTATTGATTATTCCTATATGTATTTTGTACTGGTCTGTACCACAATCAGATCTGTAGTGTACATAAAAGTCGTCATCACTATGTCAATTTGGAGGAGAAATTTCTCAAATAGGCCTACTACTACTTTATTTGTATCTATTTGGTTATTTTGTGAGATTTTTTTCTATACATTAAAGTAGTTTAATAGTTGTATACACATAATCCCTGATTTATAAGCTAATATAATGAATGTACACATTTTTATCCCTATAGTGACATAAAGTAATTTTTTTTTTTTAAATCGTGGAAAGTATAGCAGGCCATGGTACCATAATATTTTATAAGCTAATATAATAAATGTGCACATTTTTATCCCTATAGTGACATAACGTAAATTTAAAAAATTCGTGGAAAGTATAGCAAGCCATTGGTACCATAATATTTTTATATTTATCATTTAGTGAATCACTGTAGAAACCTATGGTAAATTTACATGTTAACAAACAAAAAGGAACCCTAAAATATAAAATGGCATGAGATATTTATATTTGTCCCTATATGATAAACATAATTCATTCTTGACCAATTAAAGCAATCAGTACAAGTCTAGGTGAATCAACGCCGTTGAAAATGCAGAAACTAATTAGTGTATTTTTGATCATTTTGACGCATAATTAGAATTAATATTTTGCCTATATAGTTTCCTGAAGTCTTATGCCATGTGGTGGTGTCGTCTCATCAAAAATCCCTTGGAGAAAGTGGTTATATAATGCATGGGTCCCTAGGAGTCCCCCAAGTACTAACAGAATTCCAAACCCCTTAAGGTTAAGTGTTAGATAAAATGGTCAGATTTGCCCGTCACTTTTGGACCCCCCCCCCCATGTACTTCGAACAATCATATTTTAAACCATGCTCAGTTGCCGCATACTTCAACAAAACATTATTGGACTTATCGCAACAGATAAAATATAGTACGGGTAGAAAACAGTTGCTAGTTACATTTTACCACTAGCAATGATAATCACATGAGCTTTTATCTCAGTGCACTCAATGAGTGGTCTATCTTTCGTCCTCCGGTGGATATTGACTTCTCAAACCCCAACCAATCAACAGTGAGCTGGCTCCACCAACTTCAACACATTTAGCTGCTGCCTCATACGCAAGAAGAAGAAGCACACACTGATCATACACTTTCCTCCTAGGGATGTAGGGATGTTCTTTTCAGTCATTAAGTTTTTGTGCATTCCAACGCATCTCCACCCCACCTTTATTCGAGCCGAGCGAGGACTTCCTCAGCTGATGTGTTGGTGTCAGGGTTGCCCGGTAAAAACCGGGCGGTTTTACCGATTTCAACCGCAAGGTTTATGCCGCCTATTTTGGCAAAACTGGCAAAAACCTCAATTTTGTTCCCAAAATGCTTTTGAAATTTCAGATATTGTAATAGTTGGTTTTATATTAACTCTGTAGAAGCCAGAATAAAAATTACAGAGCAAAAGTGGTTGAAAGTACAGTAAACACAACTTATGGCTTCCAACTTACTCGTTTGGATGATCCTCTACTGTCCTATATCCACTCATTGAGAATGTGATCTGCAGTCTGTGATGGAGAGCCACATTGGTAGGCTGGAGATGGTCGCATGCAGCTCCCATCGATGCATATTGCTGTTGAAACGACGTACTCCTGTGCGAATCCTGTTCAAGGTGACCCATCCATTCCTTACGTGGATGATTACTAGCAGGTGGGAGTTCTGTCATAGGTGTGATAGTGAATTGGCCTGGTCTTGGAGAATCTAGCCAGGCAGTGTTCGATGCCTGTAAAATGTTGAATGGGGAGCTGGGGATTTTAGCAGCGTGTCGACAGAAAGGTCGACGAGAGCGCGGTGTCTATTCTGCCGAGATGGTGTGATTCTTTGACATTGTTATGCACCAGTTTATGTGTGTGATGTTCTCTCCGAAGCACTGCATGTACAATGCCTGAAAGCACTGGTAGAAACTCAGATGGAGTGGGACGAGGGTGGCCAGTAACGTTTCTTATGGTCTCGTTGAGTACTGTGTCCAGCTTATTTGTGTAAGAGCTATTGCTCCATGCCGGAGCGGCATATTCAGCAGCACTGTAGACCAGAGCCAGGGCGGTGGTGCGTATAGAGTATATGAAGATCCAGCAAGGTGGCACAGAAGGTTTTTCCTCGAAGATACCTTTGCACAGACTGACTCAAGATGCTGCCGATAAATGAGTTGCCGGTCAAGCTTCACTCTCAGATAAGTTGGTGTAGGATTGTATGGCAGAGGCGCTCCATTGAAGTTGATTTGAAGCTGGCGATGAGCCTCTTTAGTATTAAGATGGAAGGCAGTTGCGGTGGTCTTGACTTCACTCAACTGAGTCTCCAGGTCTTGAGATACGCTGCAAGTAGGGCCATATATGAAGTAAGTGTACTTTCTACTTCAGTCCAGCTTCTGTCCGAGTGAAGAAGGGCAAGATCGTCGGTGTAGCCATATTGTACTGATCCTTGTGGGACTCCGTTCCTCAGACAACGCAGTCGACTGCTCTGCCATCACTGGTCTTAAGAACAAGGCTACGGTTTGCAAGCATGTTACATATGAATTGTACAAGGTGACGATCCGGGATGGTCCTGAGAAGCTTTACTGTAATTGTGTCCTTTGTCTCATGTAATTGGTCATGAACTTTGTTTTACCTTTATCATGTTTATGCATCTGTATAGTCCAACCTGTTTACTCTCTCTATTCAAGTATTTAGCTAAATTTTCAGATCCTTTATAGAGGTAGTTGTCAAAAGGATGTCATCTTCAAATTTTAGGTTTGTTAACATCTCTCCATCAATTTTAATTCCCTTTTCTTGTGGGTTGGATTTCTTACACAGCAGCCAGCAAAGTCTTCCCAAAGTCCCGCTGTGCATGGATTACACCAACATCAGGTCACGCACTGCTGCCATTTCAAAACACAGACATTTACTTCGCATTTCCCAAGAAAAATCGATGACCGTGTAGGAATTTTTTGGTCTAAAATGGTTCCTTTTATACCACCCGAAACCGTTCAACAGAAAAACTTCTAACCGGTCACATATGTTTGTTTTAAAACCTTATAATTAAACCCGAATATCAAATTTCCACAGACGCCTACTAAAGTCTGTTGTAGAGACTCTTATTTGAACAAGGACACTCATAACAATAGCTCAGCGGGATGTTGTCGGCTGCTGTGGATTTCTTACATATTTCTTCTATTACTGCTGTGAATATCTTTGGAGATAATGTATTTCCCTGCCTAACTCCTATCTGTATTATTTTTAGTTACTGAAGTAAAATACAGTATACATTACAATAGACCGAACATTCCGTCGAAATTTCGAGGAACCTATCTCCTCTGGTCAAGATTATTGTATCTTTTTAACATCCTTGAGGGAACTAGACAATGTTTGGTATCACCGGAACTTTCCCCTCACTCAGTCCTTAATGGTGTTTACGCTTGGTGTACATGGCGATGTTTAATTTAGCCCCAGTAGTAGCGAGTCGTGAGTCCTATGTCATGCACCCACACAGCAACATGTGTCGGGTGACGATGATTAATTCGTCAGTTTTCATTAGTCTGCACGTCGAGGCGACGATATACAGTGAGGAATAATACCCGTCAGATCAATTATTAAATGAAACGGACATGAGATCCCTTGTTTCGGACTTGGTCTATATCGTGTGGTGGTTAGCTCTGAGATAAAGGCTTTCTGTATTCCTTAGAGGTTGGAGTAAAAAGTTACCAATAAAAATTTTAAATTGCTTGTGTTTAGTTACCAAATATTGGTGCTGAAATATCCCTCAAAGGTGAAATAAAGCATAGTTACATTTTAAATGTGAAAGTATAAGATAGCACTAGGGAACCATTTGAAGTGGTGGTTGTACAATAGACGGGGAATCATTAATCAGTATGTATGTTGAGCTCAATCTCGGCCTATACACCTATGTGTAGCAGTAGACAAATCAGGATTTTCAGCTAAAATTGAAGTCATGTTGATACGCTGCCATCGTGAAAGCCAGCCTGCGCTGTTGACGAGCTAGTTAGTATTCAGCGACCCTGGGAAACTAAAGCGTAGTAACAGCATGATGAGCATACACGGTGCGTGAGGAGAATATACAGAAAATAGCAAAGTGCTTTTCAATGTGGGCAAAATACATTAAAGGCGATGCAATGCACCAATAAACGTTTACTTTGCGAGATGGATTTCTACGCGGTAAAAGGGCGAGCACATTTGTAATGTAACACCCAAATATACCTAAATGAACACTGCAGGATTGTTATAGTTGCCTTGACAGAGGCAGGTATCATTTGAAAGGGACACCCAACTTACCCAAGTAAAATTGAAGCATTTTATAGTGAATTGTTGAGTGCGAATCAGCCACGTTGAATTAGCAGTGTCAACCCTTGCCTGCTGGTGTACAATTTGGAACTGTCAACAAGCGTTCAGGTGGTTACCGGGATCTAACACAACATAGTAATAGCTAGTGGCGAGATATTGATAATGGAGGCACACCAAAGGCGGGTACCTTGTTGACTCGTTCCACGGTGCGTAAGTCATCCACGCGTCCATCGGGGGTAGACGTACATTGCGAAATCGCCATAATCAACCATTGACTGACTGACTATAGCTGTGCGGAAGGCCGGATGAAAAAGGGCAGAATTGGCCGGAGCGTTTTATTAGTGGGAAATAAATGTAGCCTCGCCTAAAATGAAATCGACAGTGTCTGGCATTGTTTCAAATATTATTATTGAAAATCAAATGGTCACAATTTGATCTGACGGTGCATTTGAAATATTTCATCACTTCAATAAAAAGAAGTTGTATCGAGGATTTTTTTTGAAATGATTCGTTTATAGCAAAAAGGTGTCTTAAAATCATTTTTAAAAACAGCACTCAACGATCGCTTTCAATTCTTCAAACTTTCAACTTTTTTTTAATAATAGCCAATGATAGCCATTCAAGCACAATTCAAAAAAGAAATTGAATAAATCTTTGCTTTTGTCGACTTCGTACCCCACAGCGTTAATGTGTACATACATGCCCTATTATGATTTTTATTAGGACAATAATGTTATATCTTAATTTTATGAAAGATCATTAATATCATAATTCTTTGTACATATTCCTCCTTCTGTCCAGTTGGTCATGCTTGAGCAGAAGTTGTCTTCTGTTGGCTGTAGTCCTGCACCACGCCTCTGTCAGTTACTCGGCAGTCAGTAAGCATGCGGCAAGCAGGCCTTAGAGCACGGTCTATGATCAGGCCAATTTATATCGGGATAGGATGAGTCATAATGCAATGTAGGACTATTTGTATGTATGGTTGCAGAGGAAATCAAATACGACGGATAGGTAGCGGGGCATATTGCAATTCACTGGCATAGTAGTGCCGGGGTTGGGTTAAAAGGATATGATTAGTGTGTTCTTAAACACAACCACACACCAACACACCACAAACAACAGAGACACACACATTGGCTAAAACTCTTGGCTCATGAAGGATACGTTGGCTTGTATTATTTTTTTCTTTTCACAATTTAGCAAGCAATTCTAAAGCTATACTCAACAATTCCTCAAGCTCTCCAACAAATCCTCAAGCTTATATCAACAAATCCTCAAGCTATACTCAACAAATCCTCAACCTATACTCAACAAATCCTTAAGCTATACTCAACAAATCCTCAAGCTATATACTCAAATCCTCAAGCTGTTATCAAATTCCTCAAGCTATATCAAACAAATCCTCAAGTAAACTCAACAATCTCAAGCTTACCTCACCAAATCCTTCAAGATATACCCAACAATCCTCAAGCTATACTCAACAAATCCTCAAGCTATACTCAACATATCCTCCAAAGCTATACTCAAACATTTCCTCAAGCTAGACTCAACAAAATGCCGCAAGATGCTATACTCAACAAATCCGGAAGCTATACTCAACAAATCCTCAACCTATACTCAACACCCAGTCCCTCAAGCTATACTCAACAAATCATAAAGCTTATACTCAACATAATCCTCAAGTACTATACTCAAAAATCCTCAAGTATACTCAACAAATCTCAAGATATACTCAACAAATCATCAAGCTATAGGCAACAAATCCCAAGCTATACTAACCTATCTCAAAGTAATAATCATCAACAAATTCTCAAGCTTTATGAACCCAACAACAATGGTACACCTAAAATTGATTAACCACTATCCAAGGGTAGCCATCGTTTTCTCGTACAGCTATGTATAAGCTCGAGTGTATCATCAACCACCTTTGAAAAGTTATGGGGCCAACCCCACCCCCCCCCATAATCCCGGTTCTGCTGCCACTGACAGTTGACTCTACGTACCATGGGTCCAAATCTTACATACGTCCCCTCCGAAGAACAGGGGGCTTTCCATGGTTTGTTTGCCCTAGACCTAATGGATCGGGGAGAGCAGAAGTTGATTTTAATGTACACGATTAAGAAAGTGTCCCCGCTGGGGACCTCCATTACAGTAAGCAGTCGGTACCAAATAAAGGCACGAATTCTCCTAGTCCTGTAATAGGTAAAATCTATAGCCGCTCACAGTTCAAATTTCCATTTATTTTCTTCAAAAACAAATATCAAAATTATGCATTTTATGACATATTTGGATCAGCGTGAAAAATGAAATCCTGTGAGTACATACAAGCCTCAAGCCAGGTTGTTTGCTTGCTTGTTTGCTTGCTTGCTTGTTTACACGGCTTTTCAGAAATTGGAGAATTTATGTGTAATCTATATACAGTGTGAGTCAATTATAAAAACCCTACATTCAGGAAATATTTTTCTTCAAAGGTTAAACCTTATTTTGAGCCTTATAAATGCATTTTAAAAATTTTAAAGATTAAAACATGCTATCAGAAGATTTTTATTTTGTGTCTTTCGGACTTTGGGTTCAGAAACTATGTCAATTTTGTGGAGAGACCTAAAATTCAGTTTGGCCGATTTAGCCCATACAATGCGGAGAGACCGACACCGACGTATACCATAACACATTATAGCAAAGACAATTCACACATGCAATATCAGTTGGTATCGATTTTTTTCTTGACAGAAACATCAGTTTCAATAAAATGGTTTATTGTGTAACATAATTATAAGTAAAATATCTTCAACAAATTAAATTATTATTGTTTAATCATAAAAAGTCGGATATTGAAAATCACTCCATATCAATGTTCATTTTCATTAACTAGTGGAACTGCTCATAGATTTTTGTTTTACATCTCTAAGGTAATTATTTTGCACAAATACAGTATACTCAGCGTACATACATTGCGAGAAGAACTAAAGATGAAGTTTTCTTCAAATAAATTGGAATTAAAACTTAAAATTCAATATCGCACTGTTTTCAAGCTGAATACAAAATGTTTCACCTTGGCTCCCAAGTTAGGTTAAAAGCACGAAATCTTGCTGATCCAAAGTAAACTGTGGTCTTACACCAGCTATCTTGACTTTCTTATTGGGAATTTGAACATTATTTCACTCAGCATTTTTTTTGTAATCTCCAGGATATATTTGTTTTTTTTATTTTTTAATCCGTCAAGTATTTCCACTTTATTGTTTAACAATAATTTAATGTTAAATGTTTTTACTCAAATCACTGCTGAAGAACATGTTCGTCTATGTAAACGATGCATCTTTGTTTGGCTCAAAATCGGCCAAACAGGATTTTTAAGTCTCTCAGCAAAATAGGCATAACTTCTTCCTCCAAAGTTCAAACACCAAATAAACGTTTTTTGAAAGCCTGTTTATCCATCTTTATAGCCAAAGCAACTTCGAGCAAAAGTTATTCTTAACTATTTTAATTATTTTTTATTCTGAATGTAGGGTTTTTATTGACTCACACTGTATATAGGTGATAATAACTATGACCTACTTTCTACATAGAAGTCTAAGGGACTGTAAAATAATTACCTGTTCCATGGGAGGATTTTTCTGACGTACATTTTGTACCAAATCCCCCATCCCAAGCGTACATCTCACTGAAAAGTTTTAAAGCAAAATACCATGTTTTTTCTTGTCATATGTGAAAGCATACATGTCGTCAACATTGCATTTACTCATTGATATCAATATTTATATATACTGCTCCATAGACTAGACATAAACCGGGAACACTTTATAAAATCGCCTTTTATTCCGTTGAAGAGACGCGTTCACAGACCTAACCAAGTTACCTGCAAAGGGTATTCCGAAACTACCCCGCGGCATAATCTCTTGAAATATGACAAATTCATATCTGAAGCTCCTTAATGTTTGGTGACCGTGACGTGGTGATTGAACAATTTGTCAAAACAGATGAAGATTTCTCTCCCCACAAATGATAGGTAGACATGTTTGAAGCGCAACAGCAATTGGTAACACTCCTCGCATAATTATTGAATGTGCACAAAATGTGAGAGGGTTAACTGCATATCGTTACTATGGCAACGTATGTGGGCGATCCAGGTGCTGAATTCAAATCCTCTTGGGAATCCTGTGATTGTCACGTGATCGCGAGACTTCTTGTAACAAGTTGATCCTATACATGAACACGTTGATAGCAATCGATGTGGGCAGAAAGTTATTCTTAGCCAAGAGATATTAACACTAGGCGTCTTAATTGGCATGATAAGAATAAATAAACGCTGAAAACAGACGATAGTGGTCAAGCCTCATTCAATATAGCAACACACCCAAATGTATTGCAGCGATATCATGAATATATAGACTCCAAAATACAAACCGATTTGGGCGTTTTGAAGTGGGTCGGTGTTCCCTTGGCCCATATATAACCTCGTCCGTTATTCATAACCCTTACAGTGGAGTTGATTCTTCATCTCCAACGGTTTTTGAATGAGAAGATATTCCTTGACAACATGTATATAAAAATCATTTTTCGTTTTTGATTTCGCTTTTACGTGTTGAACCAATGGCGACGTCTAAAGTTGGGATCTTTGCTATCGCCTGCTGATTTTTTTTTCTAAAATGGTAATTCATACCATTCTATCGTCAAAAGAAACAAAAATAAACCTGTTTACTGGAGCCTAGGCATAATGGGACTTACTGGAGTGCTTGACTAGTGTGAAATTATATGGCCAAAAGATTTTCACAATCTTAGGAAAATTTACACAAACTCAAAAACGAGAGTGTCAACTTTACACCATCGGTGTTAATTTCACACCCTCCTGGAATTAACATGGGACCGCAACCCCAGTGTTTTAGATTTACGCCATTTCTGTATTAAATACCATCGTGTTAGTGTTACATTAACACAAATTTTGGTGTTTTCAAAATGTATGATATGACACTGGATTGGTGTTATTTACACCACGTGTCGGTGTTATATTTTTTAACACTGCCGGTGTTAAATTGACACTGGTGGTAACTTTTACTCCCTCCTGGAATCATAACGGACCGCACCCTTTGGTGTTAATTTAACCCAAACTTTGATGTTAAACATTTTTAAAATTAGGTTAAAAACGCGTGTTTTTTTGTTTTTTGCAATTTTGGTGTTTGCTTCTATTGTAACTGCTTCCCTCTACATTTCATAAACAGATCACCAAAATCCATATTAAAATTGGGCATCAAAATCCGAGGTTGCTTAAACCCTAAATTTCACACAAAACTTACACCGACACGCTTGACACCGACCTTGGTGTTAAAATGTTAAAACCCCTGTTTTTTTGCGTGTATGCAGACAGCCATGACAGGCAATTTCTAGGATGTTGGTAAAATGAGGCTGCTAATGTAGACGGTTGCTTGTTGCTAACCGTCCTTACCTTATTTTGAATGTCATTTTATTTTCACAAATAATATCTGGAAGAAAATATGGTTTTAAATTCACTTTGTGTATCCGTGTATATCGTGTCTGGGTTAGTAGAGCAGCCTAAAGGAATATAGCATAGTCTCGGTGGAGGTTTTAAGAAGCCACTGGGGAGATAATGATGATTATGAAAAATTTTTACCCGGCTTTATTAGCATAACGACGATTCCCTTCTGGTCGCTCGTCATGTTAAGCTGAGCATGTCATATCTGCTACAACTTACGGCTTGACAAAATGGCCCGTGTGTTTACCGAAAAGAGTTGGCTGAATTGACAGGGTTTAGCAGCGTATCGCTGTAGACCCTAGTCCTAGATTTAGGCTCAATTATAGTTTAAAAGTCAAATTCCTAATATGAATCTCAGACTAAATAGAACAACGAGGTTCAAATCGCATATAAAGCTATCATTTATAATGGGCAAGTATTTTTACATACTGCGATATTTTGAGTTCTTGAGGAATTATTTAGTAAGCAAATATAGTGCCACTTCCACTGTTTTTGAAAAACTGAGAGCCAAGGCAACATGCCTTGAGTCAGAATAAATTTAGGCTTTTTGAACAAAGGTTGAGTGAGTCCAATTTCTCTACTTTATTCTATCACATATTTTATATCCCATGGTTGGAATACTAGTTGGGATATTAGCTACTCATTCTAGTTACAATGTTTCACAGCATTTTAAAGTTTATACATCATATCATACATTATTAATCAATGATGCGTATCAGGGAATTTATGTGTTCATTTACATTTCCTGTTTATTTGGCATCTATTGGAAAATTTTTAAAAACAAGTGTTGGACAATTCCGATCACCTATTTTTTCGGGCTATTGCTAACTGTTTTTTGATTAATTTTATTCAATTGCAAGCAAACTATCCTGTAACTAGCACGCTCAAGTTTTAAACACGAGAAATCCATGCGCAGAGACTGACCAATCTTATACAATTCTGTGTTCCGCAGCTTCGATTATATAGATGCCTGGCGGCGTGTAGCGTTAAGATTATGAAATACCGTATTTAATATCGTCCTGTCTGTTCGGTGAAATATATTTGGACATTTTACGAATTTCTCGATATCCCTTACGGCAGTTACCCAGATATTGAAACGAACCAAGGTCGTGAACTGATATTACGAATTAGTCCATGCGGAGTGTCATTCTGCAAATTCCTATGTACCAGTATACTTTCAAGTGTAAATAGAATACTGTGGTCGTGAACTCGTACTGACTATGTGTCCAAATTTTTCTCCAATTGTAGTCTTGGCAAGAAAATGTCAGAATCGTTAATCTTGATTTGCTCTAACCGATCGAAATAGCCCCGGAAGACCCCAGCCAAGGCAGTATTTAGAATTTCAAACATATATGCGTATTTCCCCTGAGGAAAAAAAATCCGACTAAAGCTTTGGTTTAATAATGTCTCGCTTATCTTGACCACGGAATAATGCAAACAACAATACATTGGCGTATATTTCCCTTGCTTTGATGTACTTATTAAACCAACGCATTCTGTTATAACAAGATGCAATTAGATTCAGACGCCTAAAGCAACGCATAGGTTAAACATTGCTAATCATGAGATTCAGCAATTATTTAGAGAATCACATTTTATTGCAAGCATATCCACATCTGCATTTTATAGCACCCGTCACCTGACCAAGAAAACATTGACTATGCAAATCATTGCAAATAAGACTTGCATAAAGTAGCCTTATCCTAAAATAGGTGTGTGTTTTTTTCAAACCATCATGACATTAGCTTCTTTTAGGTCGTTATTATAAAAACGATATATGAGTTAAATTTTAACTAAGTTTTTAAGTATGTCTGTACCGGTTTTACTGATATGTCACAAACACCAGTAAATTCATGAATTACCCATATATTCTGCAAAAGTGCAGAGTGACAATGGGACCGTCACCCGTATCATTGTAATGCTTTCTTCTCGATCTGCATGGGGTGGTTACTTGTATTCCGCAATTCCTAAATTCTGGTTTTAAACTGTGCAACAAAAATAATGCTTTATTATTATATTTTATGGCTTTTGAAATTGGTCCAAACACACTGATTTTATGTCAAGAGACTACCGTCCCTGCCCTTGGTATGTTGCAGGGCCATGCATGACGTCATGAGTTATAAATAACAATGTTCATCTCGCAATGCATTGAGATGAATGCAAAAAAAAGAGGTTGATAGTATGTGAATCTTTAGAAGTGATGTGAACTGGGAGATACTGGTTAATGAAATGCCTTGGAGAATGTCCACCCATGCAGTTACTATAATTAGACCGTATAACGCAGGTGCTTTCTCGCTTGCTAAAATTATACGACTCAATTCCGACATCATGAGCTATCATGACTAATAGATTTCAGGTCATTTTATGCGACAGAGCTTAACTGGCTTAACTTTAAAGGTGCACTGTGTGATAATGACATAGCATTTCTCTCACAAAAAGGTCACATACATATCTTAACATTCCAAAATGCCATTTGATTACTTGTATAGACATTTTTACAAAATCAGTACAGACATCTGTACAAATTATCGGTATGTAAAAATACCACGTTTTGTTCAGATCACCATATTGAAACATAATTCAGTCAAAATATTTTAGTTGAAACTGAAAATTGTAAGGTTTCTAATGAGCTTCATTCGATAACACTATGTTTACGCCTGGTAATATTTTTGAAAATGTAGCATTTATTTTTGGTTTGAAGAGCAGAGATTTTACTGAAGAGGGTATTTGAAATTTCATTAAAAAATCAGTGTATGGTGTTACCAAAACTAAATATTGACAATCTCGAGAGAAGTTAGAGGAGCTTAACGTATAGCTACTTGGCGAAGTCGTTTTATTTTCAAACGGAAAATGTACATTATGCTTACATGCACTCCATTGAATATGAGAACATGTCAGATAAGAATTTTTCTTTGCAGCTGATATTGCAACAGAACGATGCTAGTCTGCACAGGCGGTGCTCGCGGGGAGACAGGTGGTTTTCTTGCCCATGCCTGGCTAGCTTGCTGGCTGGCCTGGAAAGCAACGCGTGATGATGAGCCACGTGATAACAAGATGATGCCTAAAACAGACATTTCATTAGCACGACTAGATATCAAATCATACTTCACACTAAAATGTTTAAATGCACTATATAGCTGCCGCAAGTCTAGATTGAAAAACATGAGAGATGCTTTTTCAATCAATAATGTGTGATTTTTCAAGAAATAAGACAAAAGTTTTCCTTATTTGAGTCATGATCTGCAAAGATTAGGCATCAAAGAGCTCAACAATTTCACTCTTAAGCCGTAAAAGCAACCTATGCGCGATGACCTTTATGATGCGATATATCGATGGTGCACTTACCGGGAGTCTGACATGTAGCCCGTATCATTCCGTATAGAGCATTAAGCAACAAACCGTATTTCGTAGCGAGACCAGTGTAAGCGTAAAAACTTACAACATCTTCATGCTCATACCAACAACTTAACACCAATTTTGTGAATATCCATGCATTTTGAAAGTTTGGCCCACTGCACAATGACCAATCAAAAGTTCAATGACCTTTATCACATTTTCACCCATATCTTGGTATAAACATCGCAAATATGCTAAGTATATTTTCAGATTCCTTATGATGAGACGAATCGTTTGAGATACCTTTCAACTTAATCGAACTACTTGATATGACTGATCTCTTTAGATCCAAGATGGCCGCGAAACGGACCCCTTGGGACAATATTTGATTTTAGTAACATCAAAATTCTTTAAGATGTCGTAGAGAGATCCTAAAAATCATGTTAGAATTAGTTTTAAGTGGGTGCATGGGAACCCATGAAATCTGCTAGACTAAATAACATGCACGTGGGGCGATAAATAAATACTCCAAACAGTTTTATGTCGTTAAACATGTTTTAACACATTATATTTACATTATATTTAAAAATATAATCATAGGCCTACTTAAACGTTAAGGATATCTAAACAACATACTCATTGCGTATGGCAACTAATCCTCCAGTTGTAAAAGTCTAAAGACATTTCACGTACAAAGAACAAAAGCCAAGACATACATGATACATAACAAGGGTTTGGGGGATAATGGTAACAGGTATACCAGGTTTTTCCCATTTCGTCTTTTTCCCATGTTGTCCTTCCCCATATCGTCCTTTCCCATTTATCTATTTTTTTTTCAGCTTGTCCATTGATCATTTTGGTAATTTTCCCAATTGTGCCACATAGTCCTTTAACCATTTTGTCCCATTTCCTCCATTCCATTAAGTCCTTTCCAATTTCGTCCTCCCACTTAGTCCACTATCACCAAGACCTTATACCATTTGGTCATTGTGCTACTTTTTCTTTTCCCATTAGATTATTTCCATTTGGTTCTTTCCCATAGGCCTTTTCCCATGGTCCTTGTTTTATGCATCATTATCCCTCTGAGTATTTCTTAAATCATTGAGCACCTGTCGTAGGCTTGCTCAATTTCCTGCTTTTTTGATAAGCAATATATATATCATTGGCCTACAGAAAATATGCAACATCTAAAACGAAATATGGCAGCTACTGCAAATGTTTAGTCATCCAGGTAGCGCCATATGAATCACTTATATGCGTCAGTCTTTGAGTACGGGATTATGAACAAGCAATAAACTGTAGTTCACCCTTATTCAAAGAAAACTAGAGTAGGTTTGGTACTGTGAAGATTACTTAGTCTAGAATCATACTAGAATTGATACCCAACTCGTTGTAAATAAGCTGTATCTTCAAATGACGTTTCATTCAAGATGGTATTAGTATTGCCCCATCCTGCAATGTAATGATGATTCCAGGTACATCTTCTCAAAGTCATGCCAATATTCTAGTTAAAAGAAATAAAAGATACAATGGATATGATATTTGGACGACCTTTCGGTCAAGGATGATGCTTTTTGAATGGGTTAAATTGGTGTTCGACGGTAACATTAATCAGTATAGTATAAGACGCAACACACGACAGGTGTTTGTGATCCGTTGACCTCCAAAATGCTTTCAACCCAGAAATAAGGTAATCCAATACCGCTCAAATAGCTCTCTAGTATTTTTTTTTTTTTTTTTTTTTCCTCCCACTTAGTCCACTATCACCAAGACCTTATACCATTTGGTCATTGTGCTACTTTTTCTTTTCCCATTAGATTATTTCCATTTGGTTCTTTCCCATAGGCCTTTTCCCATGGTCCTTGTTTTATGCATCATTATCCCTCTGAGTATTTCTTAAATCATTGAGCACCTGTCGTAGGCTTGCTCAATTTCCTGCTTTTTTGATAAGCAATATATATATCATTGGCCTACAGAAAATATGCAACATCTAAAACGAAATATGGCAGCTACTGCAAATGTTTAGTCATCCAGGTAGCGCCATATGAATCACTTATATGCGTCAGTCTTTGAGTACGGGATTATGAACAAGCAATAAACTGTAGTTCACCCTTATTCAAAGAAAACTAGAGTAGGTTTGGTACTGTGAAGATTACTTAGTCTAGAATCATACTAGAATTGATACCCAACTCGTTGTAAATAAGCTGTATCTTCAAATGACGTTTCATTCAAGATGGTATTAGTATTGCCCCATCCTGCAATGTAATGATGATTCCAGGTACATCTTCTCAAAGTCATGCCAATATTCTAGTTAAAAGAAATAAAAGATACAATGGATATGATATTTGGACGACCTTTCGGTCAAGGATGATGCTTTTTGAATGGGTTAAATTGGTGTTCGACGGTAACATTAATCAGTATAGTATAAGACGCAACACACGACAGGTGTTTGTGATCCGTTGACCTCCAAAATGCTTTCAACCCAGAAATAAGGTAATCCAATACCGCTCAAATAGCTCTCTAGTATTTTTTTTTTTTTTTTTTTTTCCTCCCACTTAGTCCACTATCACCAAGACCTTATACCATTTGGTCATTGTGCTACTTTTTCTTTTCCCATTAGATTATTTCCATTTGGTTCTTTCCCATAGGCCTTTTCCCATGGTCCTTGTTTTATGCATCATTATCCCTCTGAGTATTTCTTAAATCATTGAGCACCTGTCGTAGGCTTGCTCAATTTCCTGCTTTTTTGATAAGCAATATATATATCATTGGCCTACAGAAATATGCAACATCTAAAACGAAATATGGCAGCTACTGCAAATGTTTAGTCATCCAGGTAGCGCCATATGAATCACTTATATGCGTCAGTCTTTGAGTACGGGATTATGAACAAGCAATAAACTGTAGTTCACCCTTATTCAAAGAAAACTAGAGTAGGTTTGGTACTGTGAAGATTACTTAGTCTAGAATCATACTAGAATTGATACCCAACTCGTTGTAAATAAGCTGTATCTTCAAATGACGTTTCATTCAAGATGGTATTAGTATTGCCCCATCCTGCAACGTAATGATGATTCCAGGTACATCTTCTCAAAGTCATGCCAATATTCTAGTTAAAAGAACTAAAAGATACAATGGATATGATATTTGGACGACCTTTCGGTCAAGGATGATGCTTTTTGAATGGGTTAAATTGGTGTTCGACGGTAACATTAATCAGTATAGTATAAGACGCAACACACGACAGGTGTTTGTGATCCGTTGACCTCCAAAATGCTTTCAACCCAGAAATAAGGTAATCCAATACCGCTCAAATAGCTCTCTAGTAATAACAGGGAGACGTTGTAATAGCATATGCCCTTTACAATTAGTGAATAAATGCTGTAAGCGATACGAGTCAATATTGTACGGTGACTCTGCCCTTTGTCCGCTAATGAAATATGAAATGTATCGAGTTTACCAATAGCTTTATTATATGCGGTTCAACAAACAGCACATTACATTAAGACAACCCTGTGTTTTACTTTTAATCGAGAACAGAAAGCTGAGGAGAAGATGAATTATTTATACCTACGATATATGAAGTAACATAAAATTTGTATTTTATTTTGTTAGACAATCAACACCAAATCTTACTTTTGACACAGTGTAAATGCATCCAGTTGAACCTAAATAATGCAATCAGGATTTTCCAAATTAGATACATATGAACCATTTATTAGTTTTGCCATCTGTATTAAATAGAACAATACATCACTGTTTAATATCCACATAGCGTTTGCCTGTCTGCTTTTCAACCCTGCTGTGTAGGTTACAACACAAAAGTCAACAAAATTTTATATTTACAATAGATAGCATAAGATGCATAGCGGCACATCTGTTATCTAGAGTAGCATAAGACATGCGTCTCCGAAAAAAGTTGTACATGTAGCTATAGGTTATTTCTAAAGAAAATACTTAACCTGTGTATTTCATCTTCACCGTGCATATTAATCACACCCCTGTCAATTAATATCAGTACAAATCCATGATAACCCGCACATGCAAACCAAAGATTATTAATGGTTCTCTGTTTTTCACCCATTGCAATGGGATTTACACACTTACTGATTATCAGTGCATCAAGTATTGGCTAAACCATATGCATTGACTATAATTATGATCTCGGAATTTGACTAGACATGCTAGTAAAAATTACTGTAGTGTTATATTTTAACATAGGTATTACATACACAATACTAGCTTTTAAGCTAAATATACACATTTTCAGGTGTAATACGTGTATCAGATTTTAATACAGCAATGGGTAGTGAAATTAATAAATGACATGACAAGCGTGATCCTCTTACCTTAGTTTATTAAAAATGAATGGAATGTTCTTGTTTTATTGTTTCCTGTTTCTGGGTAAATCTCATTGGAATGGGTGAAAAACAAATAACCTTTAATAATCTGTTATATCTCTGGTGTGCATGGCGAATTGCCATGTCATTTGCACTAAAATTATACACTAGCATATACTCAATATGCTTCGTGAAGATAAAATACTCAGGTTAAGTAGTTTTTGAAAAATTTAAGTATATCTGCTCCAGGGATCTGCTTGCACAACCTTTGGAGAACACGGTGTAGCAATCAAATAATTGCTACATGCAGCAGATTGGTAATACGCTTATGAATGTTTGCTCTAATAATACGTTGCACGAAAGACATAATTCCTGTTATCTAAAGAATATGGAATGAGAAGTTAACATTCTTTTCAAGCAAAGAATGCATATTATTGTGTTTTTTTTATCTAGATAGAATGTCATAATATCATCTCGTGTTATAACATGTAACAATAACATGTAACTTGTAGTTGCTGTAATATTACCATATTGTAATTCGCAATGGAAGGCACGAGGTACATTTGAACCTGTTTGCTATCTTCAGTAGATAACAAAAACACGCAGGAATATATTTAATAGCGAAAGTGAATAGCAAAATGCGCTAATAATATATATGCTATCTTCAGTAGATAGCAAAATGCGCTAATAAGGTATATGCTATCTTCAGTAGATAGCAAATACACGTAGGAATATATTAGATCGCTACAGTGAATAGCAAAATGCGCTAATAATGTATATGCTATATTCAGTAGTTAGCAAATACACGCAGGAATATATTAAGCAGCTACAGTGAATAGCAAAATGCGCTAATAAGGTATACGCTATCTTCAGTAGATAGCAAATACACGTAAGAATATATTTAATGGCTAGAGTTGATAAAAACACATATGCTATCTTCAGTTACTCTGTAGATAGTAAATATATTTAATAGCTATAATAGATATGAAAATGTGCTAATAACGTATGTGCTATCTTCAGTAGATAGCAAATACACGTAGGAATATATTTATTAGCTACAATGGATAGGAAAATGCGCTAATAAGATATATCTTCAGTAACAAGATTCATCTGAATATTTGGTATTTACAGAAGATGGTAAAATGAATTATTTCAAGTACTGCATTAACCACGTTGTTTCGCATGGTACCATGTAAAACTGCATATGCGATCTCTGCTATTTGTAAGGTGTCCACATGGCTGTGTAATTGAAGGGATTAATGACATATTGTTTTCAGATTTATCTAAATATTTTTACGTGATGTTTGTTTTGATACGAGTGAATATCTTTGAAGGAATATAACTTTGTGTTAAAATAAGCGTACCATTTTATTTTTCGCCGCCCCATAATGTCGTATATTTGGTTATTTTTATACGTGAGAAAAAGTAGTTTCATTTCACCTGTTGATTAAATCAATTAATACTTCAATTAGCTAACAGATGACTGATGTCTAGTGTATCAAATTTCGTATCCATTATTATAAAGTGTTATTAATTTCCGAAATTATACGCCTACGTAAATATGGAGCTCATTGATTTAGAATTAAATATATTCTTAGTTTAAAGTCATTTTTATTTGATATGGCTGTTCATTACTGCTAACTAATATAGAACAAGTTATATATATATATATATATATATATATATATATATATATATATATATACTCTTGTTTCAAATAAGGACGGATAGGGTGCCCGCACATGAAACATGAAATCATTTACCAGAATAATTATCAAATTCAAAGTACTGTAATGTGGACAATTCACACGCAACACACTGTTAGAAACACTGTCTTTATATTTTGCCCTCACCCGCATATCCCCAACCACTTGTCTCTTCCTCGTCCATTTAGAAAGAGTTCTCTATTTGTAACAAGCGGCGAACTAACATCCCCAGAGCAGCTTCTAATTTTACAAGCACCAACTAGACATCGTTTCAAAATTTTGTTGTGCAATGTAGTCGGGCTATCTAGTGCTGATGCAGTGGATACCCTGCGATGCTTTCCTGATTCCCCATCACACATAATAATGAAAGTAGCGCGTCATTTGTAGCCCGTCCGCCCTCCGCATTTACAAAGACATCATTATTGTGTGAGGCCGTACAGTGTAATCAATGGTGTCTTACACTAATTTCTCGCTGCCATCGGCGGTCAGTTCATATGTTGCTATTCTTCATGCGCAATGGACATCAAAATTAATCAGAGTGGAACCAAGGGATATTTTCATTTAAAATGACGCAACATGTTGACAATACAGTGATTACAGAAAGCAGGAATTTACTGAATAAATCAGCAAGTTCTCATCCGCCATTAATATTTAATTCCAAACAAGTGATAAGGGTAGCAGTGTTCCCGGGGCGTTAAGTCAGACGAATAATTAATATGACTTTTATATTATTGATACGCATTCGTGCGTTTTAACAAATCAATGCAATGCGTGCTTCCGTTGTTCATATAAAATAACACATATTACTATATTGGTAAAAATATAGGATATGCACGCAGATTTTAATGCAAGGAAATTGGTAAGATGCGGTGTTTTATTTCGTTTAAGTTTGTCAAGAGGTACTCGTATACTGGAATTATGAGTTAGTCGAAACAATGCGCCTAGCTGCTAATTCTACCGATAGGTATTTTTGTGAAGTAGCGCACAAAGATCGTTGAATCATGGCAAGTTGCCAGTCTGCAAAAACATAAAACCAAATAACACTCTAGAAATCAATAACTTGATAATTTAATCAAGGACAAAAATACAACTTTTCGTGTGTATAAATTTGTCGCTTTTAGTGGAAACAAAAGATCATAAAAATGTGTACAATAAACACTGAGTAAATGAATGATTACAAAACTTGTGACCAACACAATACAAAAAGACAGACCAGAATAACTACTTGCAAGACAAAGTATATTTTCTTAACCAGATCAACCTATTTAAAGTAGGTATGAGAATGATCTGATATTAAATCAGTATGTAGATAAATGTGCCACCTTAAATTTAAAAACTGGAAACCTTTCAAAATTCACTTCACTCCCATTGGACGCCACCTTCATCATCGTTCTAATAATTGTCTCTTTGTTAAGCCATGTTATAAAGAAGGAGAAGACAGGAAGAGAGGAGAGGGGGGACCTCTCCACTCTAACCCTACCATCGACACCCATCTTTTCTTCTCGGTCTACTTAGCTTGGTGTCAATCTTTTAATCTTAGCTATCCATCTGTTGATGTTAGCCGAGCCGGCCCATTCCACTAGTCTTTTTACAAGGGCGTCTTTATCTCCAATGTCCTTCATCGTTGCATTTCACTTAAGTACTTTGTGTGTCTTCGTTAGCTTAATTTAATTGGGTCTATAGAAATTTTTTTAAAAAGAAAACAGGAAAGAAAAAGCGGTTGCCTTCTAGGACCTAAACATGTTTTATATTTTTGTCATCAACAATAAATAAAGGCCCTATATGTTCAAATTCTACGTATGTGATGCTGAGGTCGGAAACAGGAACACGGTATTCAGCGACCTATTTAAACCGCATCAATGGAGCCACTTTTGAAAATTGAACCACTTGTAAGCGAGAGGTCAGTGACTTTTATTTGGGATGGTTGATTTTTGCTATTTTACGCAATCGATATAACTTAGTGCACGCACGACACACAATCCATTAATTCAGATTGCGAGTTTTGTTCGCTGCCATAGCCGGTGTATGGGTTGACGTGATCTTGTGCATAATCCTGGTCAAATTTCTGGTCCAGTTTTGTCTTCAGATGTCTTAGTTAATTGTCATTATGGTGTGTTATGGTCAATGTTGAGCTAATGTGATGTCGTTTTGTCAGTAGATCTGTAGTTTATTGTCATAGAGTATGCAGTTACAGTCAAAGTGTGTAGTTTATTTTCAATGTCCTTGTAGTTTATAGTCACTGTGTCTGCAAGTTTGTTGTCAATGAGTCTGGCAGTTTGCAGTCAATGTGTCTGTATAGTTTTATTTAAATGTGCCGGAGTTTATAGTCAGGTGTCTTGCAGTTTACTGTCAATGAGTGTAGTTTATTTCAGTGCGTCTGTAGGTTATTGTCAATATGTCGGGAGTTTACAATCAAGTGTCTGGAGCTTATTGTCGATGAGTCTGGAGTTACTATCAATGTGTTGGAGTTTTTGTCAATGTGTCTGGAGTTTACAATCAATGTGTCTGGAGTTTATAGTCAATGTGTCTGCAGTTTACAGTCAATGTGTCTGTAGTTTATTTTCAGTGAGTCTGTAGTTTTTGTCAATATGTCTGGAGTTTACAATCAATGAGTCTAGAGTTTACAATCAATGAGTCTAGAGTTTACAATCAATGAGTCTGGAGTTACGTCAACGTGTCTTAGTTTATTGTCATGATTCGTAGTTATGGCATGGCCTCACTGTAGTTTATTGCAAGTGGTCTGTAGTTTATGGGCAATGAGTCTGGAGTTTAAGTCAATGGTCTGGAGTTTACAGCACTTGTTGTAGTTTATTGTCAATGATTCTGTAGTTTATTGTCAATGTGTCTGTAGTTATTGTCATGTGTTCGTAGTTTATTGTCAATTTGTTGTAGTTATGTCAATGTGTCTGGAGTTTATTGTCAATGTGTCTGGAGTTTACAATCAATGAGTCTGGAGTTTACAGTCCAAATGTGTCTGGAAGTTTATGCCAATTTATTCTGTAGTTTATTGTCAATGTGTCTGTAGTTTATGTCAATGGGTCTGTAGGTTATTGTCAATGTGTCTGTAGTTTATGTTCAATGTGTTGTAGTTAGTGTCAATGTGTCTGGCGTTTATTGTCAATGTGTTGGGCGTTTATTTGTCAATGTGTCTATAGGTCATGTTTCATGTTTATTTCCATTCTCAATGCACATTGTACAGAATATAAAGATTGTAACAAAATATAAATATGAACACGATATTTAATAGAACAATAAATAGATTTAGATACTAAATAATATATAATATGCAAGAGATGTGGATGCCACTTAAAAAACGCAGGACGGAATAGTGGACACCCATGCATAAATACATAACAATATAAAAAAAAAAAAAAAAAACAAATTTGAAAAAATAATTTGATAAGGCATTAAGATACAATGAAAATTACGAGCACAGGAGAAAATAAGGGTGCTGACAAAAATTACACTTAGAGATGGGAAAAAAGACAGTGAAAAAAGACAGTAAAATAGATAATGATTAAGTGTAAGTTACCCAAATCACATGAAAAATATTCAGTTGCAGGAATAAAATCAAGGAGCTGTTTTTTGAGAGTTGCTCAAAACTAGCTAAGGGTGGGGACTGTTTAAGACGGTATTGTCAATGTGTCTGTAGTATATTGTCAATGAGTTAGTTTATTGTCAATTGCGGTAAAATGACTGCTGGCAAAAACAAATTTTCAATTTATGTTGTTTTTCATGATCGTTCTGAGGTAGAAACAGGTCTCATTGCAAGCACATACCCAAACATAAGAAAATAGGCATCTTTTAAATAATTGAAATCAAAGAGTGATTGATAAAGTTGAATATATTTTTGCACGGGTGGGTGCCTTCGCAATTCAAAAGTGTGTGTGTTAATGTGATCAAAGAAAGAGAGCGAAAAAAGAAAGAGGAAAATTAAAAACTAATATAACAAAGTACATAAATGGAATAATAAAATGTGTGTTAAAAATCCATTTGGAACGTGCAAATTTTCCACTGTTGTATGCATGTCCTCTTGTAACGGGCCAGGCAATTTTGCAGTTAAAAAAAAATAGCTTGAAACAACATAAGATTGTTTTTAATATTTTGCATATAAATTGTCAAATTTGAATGTGTGCGTGTGTTTGTTTTTTTTAATGTTGTATGTATGTGTAAATATACACAAAGTGCAATCTATTATACTTAGGCAGAATGATTTGAATATCAAAACTGCATACAGTGGTATAATTATCATTTGGTGTAAGCATTTGACTTGCATTTAAGCGAAAATAGGAATTAATCGTGTAGCTTGATGTTCCATGTATGACAGTTTGTACACCAGAATATGCTGACCAGATGTACCACAAAAAGTGACATGGAATATCATTATAGTGTGCTTCATATTAAAGGTGGACTTAAAAAATGTTAGGTTACAAAATATAAGAACTGTCTTTTTTTACGAAAGAAATATGAGTGTGTTGATGTCTGACATAGTGTTTATTAAACAGCATTCAATAATTCGTTTAGTGTGTTACAAAGCTAAGATTTGGGTAGTTTCATTCAACAATACGTGAATACTATACCCTTTAAATGTGGAAAAGCTTGTCCTTTTTAAGAACTTGTTCTGTTAGAAGTAATTGTTTCACGAAAATAAATATGAAACTAATAAAACGATTTAAAATTCTTAACTTACATCTTGCAATTTATATTCCTCGGAAATGCGTAGTAGAAATCTGCAAGACATACAAAACATAATAAAATAAGATCTGTTCTATGCAAGTTTAGAACAACTGTTGATCACATTTTTTTTATTCAAATCAGTTGATTATACAAATACTTCATGGTTTTATAGTTGAAATAGGACACACTATTTTACCGAGGTAACTGGCTACGGGTAATGGATAGCCAGTGCCGAGGGAAAATAGTGTGCCTATTTCCAAGATATAAACCATGTAGTATTTGTTTTATTACACCTCACTGTGACTTTGGGATGAGGTTGTAGGGAAACAGTCCAAACTAAACAAATAACACTTGTAATAGAAATCGGCCAATGGTTTGGCATGATTAGTGCATGAATATTCATGTGTATTAGTATATAAAAAACTGTTATCGTCAGGTCTGTAAGTATTGATTTCAAAATGCAAGTATGGACAAGTTTATATCTCCAAAAGTTTGAAAAATAACAACTCTATACCCTCCGAATATTTTGTATTCCTAAGGCATTAAAGAAATACTCATGAGATTATATTATTTTAATCTTTTCAACTATATTATTTTTAATTTTTCAACTCTATGAAATATTCAACCAACATTTTATAGCCAGAAAATACATGTATGTCCACAAAATGTATTTGTATTGTCCACACAATGTTTATTTTTCACAAAAATGTTTATTTTCCACTAAATGTATATATGTACATGTATTGTCACAAAATAAGCGTGGATAACGGGCCTACACAACCAACATCAGGCGCGGATCCAGGGAGGGGCGGAGGGGGGCGCGCCTCCCGGTATTTCTGCAAATTCTTGCAAAATCAGCCCATTTTGAGCTATTTTGGACCAGTTACAGCCTTTCAGCCACCGGTAAATTTGACATTTTTCAAATCCTGGATCCGCCATTGAACATAATAGAGAGTTGACTTAACATATGTGTATTTGGCAAATTCAGACATTGAGATTACTCGCAATATCATAGTTGTTACACACAACAAGAAATGATGACGTTGCGATGCATTTGGGAAATTACCATCGAGTAACGGGTATCAAAACCTTAAATGTTAATGCATTCTATAACTGGATATATGTTTATTCATAACCTTATAGCTACTTGAATGAAATTAAGACATGCACAAATTCATTTTGTTCGCAAGATTATGTAAACATACGCCATTCTCGTGATTAAAGACGCATGCGGATATTTTGTTGGACAACATTTTTGGAAGATTTATAGTTTCTATGTATTGTTTTGAGGGAACACGCGACCTGAAGCTGCGGGACTCGCGTTACTCAGTGTCCATATAGCCTTATGGCCCAATCCACCACTTGGGGTTTGCTCTATCATTTAACACAATGTTTGTAAACATGTAGGGCCTGGTACTGAATAGGCCGGCCGGACTGTTACACAGCTGGCAATTGTATCTTTTAGAGTTTTAATACTATGGGCCTAACAATTCGCAGGGAAATGGATTCGCAGGCAACAAAGGAATTGACGTGTATGTTAACTGGTCTATACTTTCACAGCATGCATTCTTACTTAACTCCATCCCTGGGCTGCTGGTGTGGAGAGGGGCAATTCGCCAATCAGACCTTGCCTAAGGACACAGCACGCGCACGAGGCTGGCTCTGACGGGATTCGGAACCGCGACATCCTGATTAGCTGCGTTTTCCAAAAACAATATTTCTAAAGCGATGATTAAATAAGAGCTCGCAATTCAATTAATTAAAAACCTATAATGTACCTTTAATCGCATGTGATTCAACATATTACGCATCTTAATTTTTTGAAAGAAATACTCATTCAGTTAGTAAAATAAAGCTCAAAAATGGTGCATCTCAGTTGCACCGACAGTCCTAATTTCGACAAACAAACTAAGAATAAACCAAATGTTAGGTGTAGTTCCCGCTGTTTTGTGCTTATTAAGTTTCTTGGCATTGATTGAGACAGCCTATACCCTTTGCATGTTTTCAACGGCGGCGGAACGTCCGGGGTAACACATCCCCTCTTTTAATAATAATCTGAGAGGGACGTCTCTAAAACTTCTATATAGAACAAAAAAGTATGTATAAAGGTATTCAAATTAAATTCCATAAATATTTCCAAATAGCATATGCCACCAAGAGCATCTGTTACGTTTAATTTTATGGGCCTTTAAGCCGTTCAATCCCCTACTAAGTGAGTTGTCCCCTCCTTAATTTTTGCGCCCTTTCCGCCTCTGGCGCTGCAATTATTTGAAATACATCTACTGAATCTTAATTATCTCGAAAATATTTTTTCTATAGAATTTATGGTTGAGATTGGTCCGTAAAAATATATAGAGCGTGTCTCAGCTTTGTCTTAAATAGCTTCCAATGACACTAACGTTTTAATCCAGAGTAATCATGGTAATTGAGTTGGAAATCGAGCGGGCAAATGTAACTTTGATTTGGATTGCATGGAATCAGGTCAATGATGACCATTTATTTTTATCCAAAATATATAATAACTAGCATGTGTGGGGTGTGAATATTACTGGCTATGGCCTTGATCGTCTACTTCCAATGACAATTATGTTAATTACATATGACACCTACGTTTGTGCCCCCCATGTGCATTGATGATCGGATTGTTTCGCACTGCGTCTTTCCCGCCACCTGTAAGACGGTGCAAGGCGAATTTACAGCTCTTAGAGCTGCAAATTTTATCAGCGACCCTAAAATAGTCTTACATAACACACGGGCTCTATCACATCAATATCACATGGTGCTACATGGAGGTCACATGTTTGCCTATGCATGGGTACTGTGTGGATGGTTCATGTATAGGCCCTACTAAGAGGTATCTCGTATTTATTAAGCTAAAGAGTACAATAAATAACACAAGGAGGAATTTCCAGAAAAAAAAAGTGGTCTCCACCTGACATTTCTTGGAAATTTGCACTCAGTGAATAGACCTTATTCAATATGACGTAAGCCACCAGACATGTGGTGGACAAACATGCATACATTCAAGGACTACAATACATTAAGATGTCAATCGATCATGTTTAGCGATTGACAAAGGGATCATTGACAGGTTGAAGTTGGTAGTACTGGATGGTATATTTGTCCAGCCAATATGGTGCTATGAATACGTCTATAAGCCGAAAACGCCCGCCGGCATTTATGTAACAAATATTTAATGTTTTGTATTTTGGTGCAAGGGTAGTTTACTTAAGCAGCCTCGCTATGAGGACCCGGTATGAAAAAGCATGTAAAAAGTAAAGACTGAGGTTTCAGTATTATTTGTCGTAGGTGTTTCTACGAGCAATCAAATATAATTTTAGAATAATACCTCTGAAAATCTGTTTGGTCTCTTTAATCAATCGCATACCAGGACAGATCAACGAGTACATGGATATCACATGGTTTAACATTTCACCTATGAGGGATTTTGTATGAAAACCATGTGATATCCCTGGTAATCGGTGATCTGTCATGTATTGACTGTACCCCAGTCTCGGCTCTGTCTCTGGGTTGAGAGCGACTTGGTTAAAAAGGATAATGCTAAACTCAAAAACTGAGGAATTTTCAACTTACCACCCCATAGCTGGACAGCCCTGCCAAACCAACTTGTCCACCGAAAGTGAATTGCACAGGGCTCCTGGAATTAACACTTAGGTAGGAGTAGCCCCGCCGAGACTGTACGAATTTGTAGGGAAACTGTCTCCAGCAATATCGATTCACAAGTAACGTGACCGCCATACCTTGCGACACATCTCGGGTAATTTGAATGCTACTCGGGGACCCACAGCACACGAAAACTCAACAGGTGGTATCAATGGCACACGACTTGGGTCTCATTTATCGATTTCGCGACCGCAGTAATGAATGACCCTTAATAAGTTTTGATAGTACATGAATTATGCCGAGTCAGTTGCAGCGTTTCATGATTCACTTTCGTGCTTTGGTATAATTGGTGTATATACATTGTTTCTAGGGCCTATTAGAGGGTACCACGTATGGAAATAAACAACCAACAATAAAATAAAAAAGACGGGAAGGAGAAGCTGAGAAATCAGAAATTGTCCTGGTGATTTTCCTGGTTTTTTGTTGGTTGAATTATTTCAATGCACTTAAAAAAAAAAAAAAAAAAAACAAAAATAGGGGCATATAATCATGACATACTGCAGGTGCCACACAAGCACAAAGCTCTCCATTTACCAAGCCCAGTGGTGTACATTCTTACAGAAAACCTAATTATTTCCAGCGCTCTACAGCTGTATGACGAAATCTTTCCCAATTCATATCATTTCAATGTTAACGCAAGTGTCCACCCAACTGACCCGAAGCTCCGGTGAACAGGTAATTAAATTGTATGTTCAAATGGGGGAGCTAGTAACTATCTAACTTGTACTTTTCCTACAAATAGTAAGATGCCAGTAAAGGTCAATCCACATATAACAGATGTTTATTTGATTCCATGCCGTGTCCTTCCCTATTCGCTTTTATGTGAACATGATGGGTCTATCGTTTGCTTTTATTTTGTGATTTATTTCATTTTTTACTTTTTAAAAAAACAAAACTTGGAAACTCAATAACCCAAAATCACAAAATTATTCCCCAGCATTTGCAGCGAAGATAGGCTCTTGTTTAAAATGAATTAATTATACTCAATCAGGATAAACAACGTCCTCACCTGTTTGTGAGGGGAGGCATCTGACCCAAACAGTGGCGTAACAAAACAGGAGGGGGGGGGGGGGGGGCAGGGGGCAGGTTGCCCCCATGACGACTTGGCCGGGAAAAACAATGCAAAAAATCATGCTAAATCATCCGTTTTTAGGCCCTCTGACCGGGCGAAAAAAAATGGCCTTTTGACCCCCCCTGAGAAGGGAAAATTCCCAAGACTGGGAAACTTGCCTCAGAGCGGGTAGGACCGTTACGCCCGGACCCAAAGAGAAAGACCCTCGTCACTCCTGTACCCCACACCACAGGCCCTACGCGGGGCGGGGGGGGACTTTCGCTGACTTTTTTTTTTTTTAAATAAAAGAGAAGACGGTCCCGACCCCAAGCATCCTGTGTATGCGCCCTATTTCCCCGTTTTCTTCTCATCTTTTCTCTAAATCCTTCCTATAACCCTCATTTCCATACCTTTACAGAATAATGGATTGGTCGCCGCTGACGCCCGGGAAAAGCCCTTCGCGTTAGGAGAAATTCTCCCATCCCCCTCCCGAGTGTCAGGCATTGCCGAGCTGAAAATAAACCGTGAACCATTTTTCTAGGGGTATCTTACCGAAATAGGTACCAACTAGTGAGTCCGAACCATGTGTGACCATTCGACTATGTGTGTGACTTTAACCACAGAATGCCCAAGGTCAGTAGTCTACGCAATTGGACATCTAGAATGAACCTTTGACCTTTTGGGGAACTCTAAAACCCTGATAACAAACGTCCAAAACTGTTCATCCCCAGCCCCCCCCCCCCGGGACACTCCATCTTGAAAGCGACGCGTAGCCTCGTCTATGTATAAGCTGTTTAGCCCCCCCCTTCTTTTCGCATCGTTGTCACCCAAACATCCATCACCTAAAAATGAAAGACCCCATATGTTGTTTGAAATATGTTACCACTGTCACCCAAGAACTCCTATTGGGGGAGCAAATAAAATTTGTACCCAAAGACCTCTATTTTTTGTAGAAAATTTGCAAAAATCTTCACCCAAAGACCCATTTTGGGAACAGTTTGCATATTTGACACTCAGAAAAACCACCTATTTTGGGGTTAATTTGGCCATCCTCACCCAAAGGCCCCTATTTTTTCAGTCCCTCTGTCACCGAATGCCCTGGATTTGGAAGACGAGCCTAACACACCCATACTCCATTTCATATGTGAGGTTGCCCCACCCCCCAACCCGGTGTCTAGCCCAGATGTATCACGAAATGCCATAGCCAGACAGAACTGTGTTTATTAGTATAGATATCTGAGATTTTCGATACGAGCAATATAAAATTGTTCGTCATCAAGCGTCAGTAAGAGGCTGAGGGAGCCGGGTTATTGAAAGAAATAAAAATTGAAAGGAGATCTTTATTCACTTAGTGACAAACTATCAAAATAAAACAGATTTGTACCGTATAGTACAATATTAAATAGAAAGTACACGACAAGGGTTTCGGGGGGATATTTGATTGATAATGATAATAATACATAACACGACTAGTACTTTTATATTTGATTAGATTAAACCGAGAAATCGCGGGACATGAGGGCAAACACCCTGCTTGAGACAAATTCACAATGTGCGCGCGCGAAAAACCCAGTGGTTGTCAACAAGCGCTTATCAGTTCCCAGGGCCGTTTTAAAGCCTGCGCAAAAAATAAGTCGTCACATGATTGGTTCGGGCTAAGTTGTCTCTTACGCACTACGGCACGTCGAGAGACAGTGCGGTATACCAGACAATGGGTTGACTAATGTTTATGGCGGAGTACTTCCCCCGACATCGGGGGAGATTGCGAGACGTTTTCCCTACAGTTCGGAGGGTCCAACGGATAGGGTTGAAGAGTCTAGTGTAAATTTCAGTCGCTTAGCGTTGTAATCACCAGGGACCCGGGAGGGAGGGTCTTATCTGGTAGCGATTGATTGTACAAGAGACGCAAACAGTTTTCAGAGGGTATTATTCATAAATTATAGTTGATTGCTAGTAGAAACAAACCTACGACACAGTAAAATTGAAACCTCAGTCTTTAATTACATGCTTTTTCATACCGGGTCCTCTCATAGCGAGGCCTGCTTCTAATTTAGCCTGCCAACAACATGCCTACTTTTTACCCATGATGAAACCCTAAGTGCACCATGCAACTCCATCACTGTAGGATAACCTGTAATTTACCGAAATCCCAGTGGGTTCTCGTTTTGCGAATTGCGTGAAAGGGAGCGTAAACAGCAGTGGAATACATTAATCAATTGGTATCAGAAAAGGGCGGTTGGTAGGTGGGTTACCCCCCCCCCCCCCCCCCCCCGTCGGTAGGAAGAGTGTTAATAGTTACCTGTTTTTGGGTTTTTTTTAATTGTTAACGCGTTACATCATATTTGAAAACTCGTAGTTTTTAGGAAAAGACCTATCTATTGTCATTAATAACCCGCATTGATTTGCGCGAAGAGATATAGGGGAGTATAAGTACAGGTCGTTTCATTTTAAGATAATCATGTCGTTATGAATAATAAATAGAATTCTTTTTCCATGGACGAGTCGGTGTTTGTAGCAGGTAGATGATGATTATTAATAACAGCGGGTGACGGAATTGCTGCACACGGTACGGTATAGCACGTAGTTTTATTATAGTGTGCAGGGAAAAAATAATTAAAAAAAACTGATTCGGCTCGCATTAGGAATTTGCCAAAACAGCGACATCATTTCTTATCGCATTTGAGATTTTATCATGTTCATATTGACTGCACTTGCATGTCCCAATTACAGCCTGTAAAAGGATATGCAATTTAAAAAAAATTACACTATGAAATTCCAGAAATTTCTGCTTGTACAACTTACCTAACAATATATTTATAGGGAGGCCCCCTAACATTATATTTGTACATGTATAAAGGGTTAGGACGCATCATCCTAAAATTCGGAAAAAACCGTGGGTTCGATTCCAGGTGAAAGTCTTTTTTTCTTCGTCGTGTCTTCTTTCTTTTCTTCTTTATAATTGAGCTACGGTTTGAATTCGTAATGTTTATGCTTGTCTAATTTTAGACAAAGAAATATGTATATTTATAAAACTTTAATAAAGTATTCCATAGGTGCTAGAATTTGTTCTTTCCATCACCGAACATAAAATAGGGACAAAATGATTTAAGGGAACAAACGAATATAAAATCCGCGAAACAACCAACAATGAAATTAAAAAAAATGGACGTTGTGGAATCAAACGTGTGCAGTAAACGTACGCATAAAAGAACCAGCCTGCTCATGTATACACTCAAATTCAATGTTTTGACTTGAAAACTTAACATATAATTAAACATTTACCTTGCAACAGGCATGTGTGTTATAAAATGACATGAAAAATAAAAATCGATCAAAATAGGGCGTTATTTTACTTAACTAAGGTGTGTGTGAGACGTATGTATAAGATTTGGGTATTTATCGATCCCTCAAAAAAAAAAGACGGCCTTATTTCATCTGTTATCCATAAACAGTGAGTCTATAATGTACGGTCGTGGGTATTAACTATTCAGCCGTGTATCTTTGTCAGATGGACTGGAAATAACCATTCCTTTCTAGTGCATGCAGTGTGACATTGTGGCGCTGATATGTGGGCTTTTGCTGGACGCATTTATGACAATTTGACGTTTGTGTGTATGGGGTGTTTGTTGTAGGCTAAAGTGGTACTTGGTGGCGTTGAGGTGCAATGATTATAGAGTATACTAAAAAGTCATTGGGAACGTACCGCTACGTTTCATGGGTAGGTGCATTTTTCACATGTGGCCAAGAATATCACTTAGGACTCGAAACTTTCAGATCACTCTCTACCCATTCTTGTTTGCAATTTCGACAATTCACTTCCGGTTGCCGATCGTCCAACGTTGATCTGATGGAGTAAGCTTAAGCGGCCAACCTATGAACGCTTTGTTAAATATGAAAGAAAACCCGAAACAGATAGGATCTCGGCATTTTAAAACATCGCTCATAGTAAATGGGAAATGTTAATGAATGTTTTGGTTAGTTTTTTTCAATATACAATTTGACACCAATGTTTCCCAATACAGAATTGCATGGAGAATTGGAAAATCATGGGTGTCCTTTTTTTAAATGTGTTCTTGGGGTTTTATAAGGGGCCACAAAATTTGTACCAGGGGGTAAAACAATAAAAATTTTTTTAAATTGCTTTTAAAATTTATAAAATTGTGTTCGGGTGCTCATAAGGTTCTAAAAAGGTATAGTTTTGCCATATTTACGACCTATTGTTTTAGTACAATAGGCTAAAGAAAGTTCAAGGTCGTTATTTATAGAATGGTCGATTTTGTTTGAAACTGGTTTTTAAATCGTTCATTGGGTCATACTAAATAAGAAAATGTATATAGATTCTGTGTTTCACCTTTCAAATTGAGACTTTTAGAGATATGAGTAGTGATCTCCCATAGACCCTGTGGACCACGGCCATATTTGCCCTCTTAATTATTATCAAAACGTCACTGAACATGACAACGCGACCTTTATATTTTCGACTTCTATACAGTAAGATGAACATTTGGCCCCATTTGCCAAACAAACCGATTAATCTGAGATTTACCAATCCAGTGTGACCTTGAACCCGTTTTGCCTTGTAACTCTTGTACTATTACCCTCAGGTATAGTTAAACTATACCTTTCTGTAATCCTTGAAAGGTACTGAACATTATGGTAGACTTTAACACATTTACCCCCTTTTTATATTTTACCGCCTGCATAAACCTTGCCCCTAGAATTCATCCAAAACACATTTTATAAAAAGGAACACCCATGATTTTTGGAATCCTCATACAATTTTTATTTAGAAAAACCTGGTTGCAAGATTGTATATGAAATTTTCACAAAATACAGTTCCACATACTATCACAAGAGATTGCGTATCGTGACCCCGTTGGTGCTCGTTATTTAGTCAAGAATATTCCTTGTTAGTATCGATTCTCAATTCACCACTGACATACCTGATTTAAGACAGCCTCTTGTGAAGACAGATGTCATAGCATGTGACACATTTTAAATTTGTTTTTACTATTGCATCTCGCTCGAAGATATTCATGACCTTTTGTTTAGAAGAGCATTTTAATGAACCACGCCTTAAAAGGACTTCTTGAAATTCGGCTATGCGTCGTTCATTATTTAGTGTCTCTAGGGCTAAACGTTCATTAATGATCAGAACTGAAGCTTGTTCGTTATAATTGTGCTTTAATTTGAATTTGTCCCTTTAAATGCTTAAAACTAACATTTAATTGCGAAGTGGATGCTGGCGTATGTACACGTGAGGGAATTGCATAGCTTTAATAAAGTAGCAAGAAAGCGATGATAGTAAGTTGCATTGACTATTTTACATAGGTTAATCCAAGTGTTGACTAATTAGCGTATAATTATGGCTAATGATGATAAGGTTTACGCAGCTTATCCGTGGCATGGTTTACAGCGGGGTTCAGGTGTGCTCTAGTCATTCATAATTCAAGGCCAGACAAAATACACGGCAAAGCCTCAGGCAAATGCAAATGCTATCTCCCGATTGTCAAAATATACGCTAATTCGCCAGCTTAGCATCTCAATTGCTTAAAAGAATTCAATGTGCTTGGCTCATTCAAAACAGAAAGACGACCACGTATTTGAATTGATACTCAGCTCTGGAACAGACCTTAAACTTAGAAGAGTACTAAATAACACGATGTGATGATGATGACGATAATGATAAAGTTGATGACGATGACAGTACAGATGCTATTATATAAGTAAGGTGTTGATGGCCATCATCGACTTCATGATGATCATGATGTGATGTTGATCATGATGATGATGATGAGAACTAGGAGGTAGGAAAGGGGCTTAGAATGAGAAAAAAGGTTGAGTGAGGAAGTGTCTCTGTAAGGGGTGCTATAATACGCACCTACTTTTCTGCACCACTTTTCATTCTATTTTGTTTCGTTCGTAGCAAGGGTTAGGTAACCATAAACATCTAACCCAACTAGGTAGCCTTTGTTTAATAAGTTTTGAAGAAATGTAGTTCTTTAATACGAAAGAAAAATAAGAACATGTGTGGATGCAGGTGGATACAGAAAATGAATGCATGAATGTGGGCAAATAAAATTATAACAACCCTCGCTTAGTCATAATGCTGTCAAGTATGATGATGAAGACGATGATTATTAAAGATGATGATGGCTAGAAAGATGATATGTACTACTTCCTATTGTGTTTCCTTAGTTATTATTGTAGTAGTATTATCACAGTGAAAGTAATACGAAAACTGACATAAAAACCGGCTTATGAATGACTGTAAAATGGTAACATTTCTGACTGCAGATAGCCCATTATAGCAAACTAATAAATCATGTTAATGGTACGGGTCTTGCAATACCAAGGCCATTGTTTTCCCAATGTAATTTTGCAATGACTCGTTGGCAGCTTTATAATTTCATGAATCAATACGCTAAAACATCCAGGGATCATCACATTCACGACGAAATGCTAGAAATTTCTTTTTGAATTAGGTGACACGTGGACGTATATATTTTGTCCATGAGTGACATAAGTAGACTGATACTGGGGTCTTTATCAGTAATCAGCATTGCGGATGTAATGTAATTCTCAGGTTTCCAACAAACGGATCTATGATAAGGGTTATCGATCTTAAATTAATGATAGGCCCCGGGGATAGCCATGTGTTGTATCTAACGTAAAAGGCAAAATGTTAACAAAGTAAAATATAATGGATGTAAACTGGTAACCGGTACCGCCCATGGATGAGATTTATTTTTAAAAAAAAAGCAAAATCTCAGCATTATTGACTTTTGTTTTTGTTTCTTCTGAAAACGCGGTAAATTGAATGGAAATGGGTTAAGCCATAAGTTTTGGGATTTTGGTTCTGCACAAAGTTGTAAGGTGAAAGCTTCCAAACAATTTTTTCATGACTTTTGTTCGTCTTTTCTTCCTTTTCAAATAAATGGTGGAACATACATTCAAAGTTAATTGAACACACTTAGAAGCTCAAGATTTTGTTATTTGTGAAGGAGGACGGGTATTTTGTACTTTACGTCATGAACAATTTAGTTTAGCAGATTATATGAATTTCCGTGCACGTGATTTTTAGCACAACTACGCCATCTTCTACAAGAATTCTGATGTTACCAACATCAAATATTGTCCCAAGGGGTGGGTTTGCCGGCCATCTTGGATTAAGAGAGATTAATCGTACAAAGTGGTTCAATTTAGTAGAAAAGTATCTCAAATAACTTCGGCGTTACACCGTTGGTTCCCGAAGCCGGTTGGTCCCGATAATTAGTTATCAATGGCTTAATCACCAGATTAACTACATGAGTGGTTTTGCGCCGCTGTCAATCAACTTCCGTTATCTTTTCCAATGTTGTGTCCACATTGTGTCTGTTATTTACTTTATGTTTTAACAGTGCTTATATTTAGAAACGTGTTTAAATCAAGCCTATATAATTTTGCTTGTATTAATATAGGTTTGATTTAAACAAATTTTCCTTTAAACAAGATATTCTTTTACAATGTTTACAATAATTCGTCTCATCATACATGTCATAAAGAATCAGAAAATATATAGTTTGGCATATCTGTGATGTTGAGATATGGGTGAAAATGTGATAAAGGTCATTGAACTTTATATTGGTAATTGCACAGGGAACCAAATTTTCGAAATGCTGCAATCTTGACTAAATTGGTGTCAAATTGTACAGTTTTCATTATTTAGGACCTTCCGTTTTGGTATACGTATATGTTAGGAAAGAGACGAGTACTCCCTAATTCCCATACAAGACAATGCAAAGGACATCGCCGGATAAGGAATGAAGGACGCCCTCTATAGTTTTCATGAGAACGGATGAACTTGAAACGTTTTGCATAATAAAGCGACTTGCTCAAAGTTTACCTTTTGCTGGTTTTTCAAAAAATACCACTTTACATAAATTCTCCAAAAGTCGGTTTTATGAAAAGTTATAATACAGGCTTCAATGGGTAATTAAAATTTCCATGTTTGAACCCTTCCCCCCCCCCCCAAGAACCACAATGCCGCGTTGCAAGGATGTGCGCTATATTATTTAGCAACATATATGTGAGTGGCGTTCTGGTTCTTGGGGTGGAAAGACCTCATTTTTGCATTTTTGTTTTCTGGGGGGCCGGAACACTAAATGGAATTGCCAAAAACAACAAACTTTTTACATACAAACCATACCACATCACTATGTGGTAAGCCATGCTAATCTACCAAGGGCTCTGTTCAGTAGCCTTGGATGAGCACATGTTAACAACAGCTGACAATGCATGTCCTGGGTATCATAAATCATACTAAATACAGGGGATGTATTTGGTCATCACAATGGTGAATGAAAGCTATTGAACTGCGCCATGAGGAATTGTAATTTTATTAGCCCATAGTGTAGTTAACTTGCTCGTGATTATAAATAGCGCGGTCATGTGGCCATGTGTTTTTCCGAGTCCTGATTGTTGTGAAGACGGTTATATAACTCCAAATCTATCAGCATAAGCTATTAAATAGGTATTTGGGTATGTTATAAGGATCTGCCTCAATGTAGCCTCTGTAGCTTATTAAGGACACAAGGTCTATCTATATAGGCTTCACTTACAAGCTCCATGACAAAGGGCAGGTATGCAACATCTTCCTGTTTTCTTCATATAAGCAATGTAGCGGACAAGATAGCTCAATCAGGTAAGCGCTCGACTCCAGTGTATGCCCATCCATGCGTATAGGCGTGCGTTCGAGCCCTGTGAGATTCAGCTATCTTGTAATTTCCCTGGACAAGAAATTAACCGCTTGGTTGTTCCGATTTACCCATGCGATATTTGGGAAGCTGGTCCCGGCTGCGATGGTTATCACGATGTATGTTTGCTGATAAGGGGAAAGCGCTGATCCGATCTGCTGCATGCCTTGAAATGATGCGTAATGGTTTATGGTATGTTTGGGCCCAGTGGATCGCGACCATCTTCTGTAGGATTGGAAATTATTCTTAAATGGTCAGTGAAAATGGAGGATGCTCTAAGCTTTGCTTTTACAGAGAGCATGCCCCCTGAAGTTCTCAGACTTTTATCATTTTTCTTGATAAAGGGTATGTGGGATAAAAACACTTGCGTAAACTGATAAAGTTGTTGTCAAACACCAACTTAAAATTGATGGTGAAAAATAACTATTAGGATTATAGAGGGCCTCCTTCTCTCCTTATCCGGCGATGTCCTTTGACAAGAGAGTAACTTTACACCGAATTTTTCCACCTAACTAAATATCATAGATATTGCAAACTATACCATTCTGGATTGCGCATGCTCATACCAACAACTTAACTCGAGTTTTGTCAAGATTCATGCATTTCGTAAGTTTGACCCTGTACAATGACCAATCAAAAGTTCAATGACCTCTATCACATTTTCACCCATATCTCTGTAACTGAACATCAGAAATATGCCAAAGTATATATTTTCTGATTCTAAGCACTATTTTTCACATCTGTTGTTCTTTATACCTGATGACCACTGGAAAATATACTTGTAACAAAAATGCAACCCTTTTATATAAAAAAAGAAATTTAAGAAAAAAGGGGCGATCAATATACCAGAGTGGCCGAAAACAATACCCTTCTCGGCCGCATATCCCCGTACCTCCTTTTTCACTAAGAATCCCCTCCTCCGGATATAGCACTGATATAATAACACAATTTCCTACGAGACAGGACTTCAATGCTCTCAAATTCATTATTGACAATTTCATTGTCAAAATAGACTGATTTCCAAAAATACCTATTTTTAAAAAAAAAAAGCTTATAAAACTAATGTTTTCATGTTTTAAAACAATAATATACTAAATCAAGCAATATGTTATAGTCACCATTTCCTCATTGAACAAAAGCGCCAAGGTGGGGATCTTCGCCAAGTAATTACGCGTCTATTTCATTATAACGTTATTTGATACCGCACTTGACCTTATTCCATATTATACGATAGCAACTTGAAATTACGTTATTTGCTACAGACATACGCTATAAATGGTAACAACATTGGCATAAACCCCTCCATGGTAAATATAACTGTAGATTTGATAAGTCAATTTTATGCGAATAAATCGAATTCGGGTGCTATTCCAATTGCATTCTTTCCCAATGCGCCAAAGGGTTTGCTTGTAGTTATTTAAACAAAAGCAATGTGTACAAATAGTGTATGGAAAGTGCTAAAGCTTGTTGAAGAGACGGTGTGAGTCACGCACAGTGAGTATGCATAAAGGTGATGAAGTATTCTATCGAAAATTGATATGCATGGCACATAAAACAAAAAGCGTGTTGCCAGACTGATTTCTATACAGAACTTTAATGTTTCCTATAAATAAAGTTAATAAAAAATAAATATTAAATAAATAAATAATAAATAAATAAAACAAAATCGAGCTATCAAAATACGTATCACCAATAAACAACGAAACAGACACCCAGTATCGTCACATGACATTGCATCAATGATGATTATAACCGCTGATTCAAATGTGCACCGACCTTTATCTATTGACACCAATTTTGGTTGGATGATGCTTGATTGGTACCACATTGCACCGTCAAGATTGTTGTGATGTGAAAGTGAAGTAATAATGAACCAGCGATACCAATGATTAAAAAACTACTTAGTACCCGAGGTGAAAAGATTATTGCTCAATGATACCAATATTGGTCCAATATTTCTAAATCACTTTGGAACTGTCACAATTGTTATGATAAATCAATATTGAAGCAATTTTAGTAATGTTGGTTCAATATTGCTTGATTGGAACCACATTTGGACCGTCATGTTTGCGATATCAAAGTGAATCAATTTTGAACCAATGATGTCAATGTCACAGCAATATGGCTTTTTGGAACACAATTGGAATTGTAAAGTTTACTATATGATGTTCAGGTGAATCGATATTGATCCAATCTTCCCAATATTGGCTATTGCTTAATCGGAAATTCGGAATCACTTGTAACCTGTTCTTTGATGTATCGTCAAAGTGAATCATTATAAAACTACTCATACCAATGTTAATGCAATATTGCTTACGTGATATTCAAAGAATTAATATATACAACTCTAAATTTACTCACGACATAAAGTGCATGGTGGAACATGATCAAGAACATGGGTGAAAGATGATAATTTGCAACTAACGTTAGAGAGCGGTTTTTGGTGTCGGTTCCTCTTAACCATGTTTAAAGGGTTTCCCGATCTGTTGGTTACTTTGCAAAGAGTTGTTTTGTTTCCAATAACCATGACAATAGAAGGCGCTTCAATATCGAAGCTAAGCTTAGTTTATGTTTGAATATTTGGATAATGTTGCTTTATTTACAAAATTGCTGTCGAGACATGGATTGCTATTGTAATTATGATAATTGGAGCTTGTTCCAATTGTCTACGGATTTAATGTGAGTAATCGCGATGTTTTATCATCCAGAAAATACTGCCATAAGCCTAATGCATGGACAAGTGTATCATACAGGCAAAGAATTTGTATGAGTTTGAAATTAAAAAAAAAAAAGATTTGTCTACGATAAAAAAAAATGACGGTATTATCATTTACTAGTAATGAACAGAGCGTTTGTACTATGCATTGCATAATATCAACGCTATGATACAATTATTTTATCATAATTTCAAACAGTTCAACACGTTAATTACCAATAATAATTTAAACTTGTTAAAAGTGTTAAGTAATGATTAATATCACAAATACACAAGTTCTTCGGTAAACGTATATGCAACGCCTGCTATATACTTTAACAAGTCAAGTATAAAAATAAATGCCTTGAAAGTGTTCATTAAGTGTTATCAATCATATTTAAACTGTTTTGTTTAGTATGTAGCAGGTATAAAAGTACAAGTACGTGCAATGTACAAAATAAGTGAAATATAAATACAAGGAATTTTTACATGTGTCATGTTGGGGAATTGCCACTTCGTCTATTATCATTTCGTCTAATATCCAAAAGCACACAGTCTTAATTTCATTTTGTCTAGTAACCACTTGAACTAAATACTATTTGCTCTGTCATTTTTGCTAATCCATTTTGTCTTATAACCAGTTGGTCCAATCACCATTTCGTCTGTATGGTTATAGGGTTTAGGGTTAGCGTTAGGGTTAATAATGTGATAGTGGAATTAGACTAAATGGTTATTAGAACAACTGATCATTAGACAAAATGGGTTTAGACATAATGGGATCGGTCAAAATGGATCCTTAGACCCATGGACTGAGAGTAGAGTCCATGATTCGACCAACTGGTTATTAGAAAAAAAATGGGTGTGTTGAATTAAATTGAAAATTCTACATATGTATCTCGCTATGGGTGGATAATGACTTATTTAATTTTACTGAGGAGATGATGATATGATTGCACAGTGGGAGTCATGAAAAAATAATTACATCAAGGGCCTGAAAATGTCAAGCATAGCTTGGTAACCTGAAAAAATACAATCAAAAAAGGATGATTGAAGAAAGGGGTTGTTTAAGAAGTTTTCATTAGAGAAGAAGTGTTGATTTCTATAAAAGGAAACAAAATAATACACTGTAAAATTGCGTCTGCAATAAGATTACATGATGTGAAGGCCAGTTTAGTTTGAGGACACGTGTCCAGTTAGACACAAAGACACGTCTCTATGCAAGGGACATGTCCAAATATCACGTGTCTATGCAAGACATGTCCAAATGTACACGTTCTAGCAAGACATGTCCAAATATCAGTGTCTATGCAAGACATGTCCAAATATCACTGGGGTCTATGCAAGAACATGTCCTAAATATCACGTGGTTATATGCAAGGACATGTCCCAATATCCAAACGTGGTCTATGTAAGACACTCAACACAAGTCATGTTTAATGCAATTGATATTTCACGTTCGTAAGACGCGCCTTAGATAGACATGTCTTTGACGTCAGTTTTGAAACTTGACTTGACAGAGGGCATGTAATCGGGTCTTAGATTGTGGTTTAATTTTTCTATTTTATATTTTCTATTGTTGACTTGTTTTATTTAAAAAATTCACAAGACAATTGCTTAAATACGTACCCAAGACAACCCAGTATTGATGTAGTGTACATTTCTCTTTTTGAACCTAATTCCCCATTCGCAATTGTTGATTAAAATTTAATGTGGATTTTTCACATTCACTCCAAGATACATTAAAATGAGTTCTACTTGTCAAAAACGTCATAGACTTTTGATTAAATGAAATAAAATACCTTCGAGATGCGTAAATGTCCGCACGTGAGAAAACACGAGGCTTATCCTACTGGACGATAACGACACGGTTTTATAAGTTCATGCCTTTGTGAAATCCTCGATCGAATTATCCCTGTAATGCTCGCAGAAATTGGCCTGCATGAAGTTCTGCTTTTGCTTGCTCATATACCGAGTGTTCTGTCAAATCGAATGAATACATGCAAACATTGCGTTACTTCATCATAGGGAGTCAAAGTTGAAATATTTGTAATACCCATGTAAGTGAAATAACTCTGGCCCGTATTAACTACTTTTTGCACATTCTTTCATGGCTATATTTTCAAATCACTTAATCTCATGGATCTGGCTCACAGAAGGAAGATTTACTTGCTTGCTTAGAGGGCATCTGTGCATCTCCGAGACTGTGGCAGCTTTTTTAGTTTCCTGAGTTGTCTCTGCCAACTGCTTCTAATGATCGATTAACTAACTATTTGCATCAATTTTACTCGCTTGTGGAGTGCCCACCCAATTTTTGGTATGTGATCGGCGAAGCTAGACGGATTGCAAAGATTTGCATCGATAAGCAATTAAAACTCTTATTATCTAAATCAACTATTAGTTTTTAGCGAGTTAGATCCCTTTATCAATGACATCAAATGGATAAATTTCAAAGAAGTGATCATCAGTGAGCAATTTAGAATGTACTATCTTTGGCCTCGCATTGGTTTTAATACTTGACTTCATCGAGAACATATCATGTCGTGTTGTCAGGACGACTCTTGGCGATGATGGAATTCTACTAAATTTTTTATCACGAACATATATTGGGACAATTTTAAAGATGAAGATACGAAGTCATTCTAGATGAGCATCTAAACGACCAAAGCAAATTTCTCGACCATAAAAAATATATCATTTGAATAAGTAAACGGAGTAATTTGTCAGTAGCTCAGTAGCTTATGTGCGTGGGATGGACCGCGTGCAATTCAACCTATTTCACGTAAAGTGTTACTGTAGTTTGGAACACTAGTGCTGAGGTGATGTCGTTTATTTGAAATGGGTGACCTAGTAAATAACTCAAGTCCAAACTTGTTCGTCATTAGCGAAGGGTAAGGAAGAAAACAATCGAGAGGTCAAACACGATGCATAGGACATTTTATTGATGAACATGGGCCATATGGACCGTGCTCTTTTCTCGTTGTGATTTTAACTGTGTATCACCACCTGCATGTTTGTCGAGATATTTGGGAGTAAATCTTTTTCAAATCTTTGTAGCTATTTTAAATGTATTGACTCATCTACTCGAGTACATGCGTGTGGATGTAAAATTGGAGTAGGAATCCCTTTAATTTATAAGCTAACTTTGAACACGTGTAAAATTGAACTATAGATTGTATGTGGTGTGTTTTTCTACGTGTGTTTATTATTATCAAAGATTATAGATAACTTAAATGGGAGTAATCGTCCATCGTTTTTGTTATAATCGTATATTGGTAGGTCATTTAGGACCTCTAGTAGTGCACGGTGTAATTTATTTTGAACCGTGTCATGTCCCATTTCAGGTTATGAGTATTGTACAATTCTCGGTTATGATGGTTTATTCATTTTAAATGAAACGTTCTATAATAATAACTCAATTTATTTGCAACTGCTCCTCATTCCAATTCTGAACACTGTTATATTTCAAATGGATATCATGGACAGCTAAGAGTACCATTGCACACCGTCCAGGCACTGTTCAGTCTCTAAGAGAAATCAGTATTCTGATTCAAAATGCGGCGCCATAGACAATCCAAACTAGCCGCTAAAGTGTGTATTGGTACATCCTGGTTACTAATGAGTCCATAGTGGCAATGTTCAATGGTTAATTGTTTTTCCGGTGTATGCCTATTATGCCATGTCTTCTATGGCCGATATGTCCTGTACTATCAAGGACACTCAGTCACATGACCATCATTATACTCCTGCAAAAAAGTTTTGCTAACCTTTCACAGCTTTTGTTTTAGCCTTAAAACGACGTGGATGAGCGGAGGGAAATTGGAATACTCGATCATTGTATTGACCTTAAAATTATAAACTATTTATATACTAGCACAACATCTAAATGGATTAAAAACCACAAGACAAAATAATCAAATGTTTCGGGATCATAAAATCCATTTCTCAAGAAAAAAAAACTGAAATAGAACTACGATTTGAGCTAATAAGGAGCCGGAGTAGGAGTAACACACAACTTCTCCCTATAGCACAACCAAGTTGTCAATCATAGCTTAAAGTCCTTAACATAACACTGATCATGATTAACAAAATATTTTGACGCCAGAAATTAAGAGAAAGGAAGACAAAAAGGAAGGGAAAGAGAAAAAGAGAGAAAATTATATGATGCAACAATATATTTCTAATTGCCTCATGATAAAAAGTAACCAACACTACAATATCCAGGGTTTGATAACACGTGCGCAAACCCCGTGACCCACCCTTGAATAAATCACATGACTCTAAATTGACTACACTGGACTACAGCTAGTTTTGGATATAGCTACTATAAAGGTTTTGAGTCCATTTGGATGGACTCTTTTAAGTGTTATTTGTGTGAATCTCCTCGTGTAAGCATTAATTTTGAAAGCCTTTTTTTTAATGGGTTAATGCTCGTCCATATAGTAATCACTGTGTGAAAAAACTATGCTCAAATCGAAATCCTAAATATAGAAAATCACAACTATAATTATTATAAAATTCCGGATCTGGAATTTTTGTTATACACATTATATGGCACTTTTATACTGTATAAATGTTTACTGCATGAAAACGAAAAATTCGATTCACCTTTAACTTTTGAATTAAGCATTTTAAGTGACTATCTTTAGTTCTAGTTGACTATACACAGCCATTAAGTCATTAGATTGAAACCATTAAACACGGCCAAATGTCCGATTTGCGGTAGTACTAAAATTCGCAAATTCGCAACTGATAATTGCTATGGCTAGTCTGATTGTATCATGCTTGACCCTGGTGCAAAGAGTTCCGGTGTCATACAGTGTGTGGAAGTGATTCAGGGTCCATTTCATTATGTCTGAATATTTATTCATGTCATTGTGTCCCTTTAATGTGTACCGTGTTTGGTCAAGAAGTTATTTTAGTAATAACGTATTGGTTTAACCCTCTGACCCATGTGGGAGACTATATAGTCAGACAACATTAAATTATGCATGTATGTTCATATTGAGTCCAAACAAGCCTAGTTTTGTAAGCAGTTATGAGATTTATGACCCGGGATTTATGAAGCCCTCTCAAAAGCCACTGACACATAACAGCTATATCCTATATAGTCTACCAGGGGTTAAACGGTGGAATGAGCCGTGGGGACGAGGCTGAGGAATCTCATGGTTTCCCTTTAATCATGTGTTTGCTTGATTTCCTTACTTACCTTGTATAGAAACCAGTCATGCTCATTGTCACACGTAATCGCATCTAAGTCGGAAGCCATACTTTAATTCCATGCCTTAGTAGTGCATATTAAAATATGACAGTTGGCGAACGTTGGTTTTAGTAACCACTGATCACATGATCACAACACAAAACATATGGCATGTAATAATTCGGAACAGGTGCATGAGCCTTGAACCAGTAACCAACAGCGGTGGATTTAAGGAAAAGGGCCCTGTCAGCAGCTTAAGGTGGGGCCCTTTAGCGATCGCGAAGCGAAGCAATGTCGCACTTTATTATGCGAATATGGGGGGTTTCTGAGGGCCCTGAGAGCAATATTTTAGGGGGCCCTGTCATCAACTGCTGACACTGCTGACTCTTAAAGCGGCACTGGCACTAGCCTTGTTTAAGGCGCTCTACCAACTTCATTCATTGGTTCACACGTCTGATATAATGTCATCATATATAAAGGAGTGGAGCATATCCTCCTCCCTAAAACTAAAAAAATGCCAAGAATTCACTCTATTAAATACCTAATTTGAGGTCTCCAATTTCACCTGGCCTATGTTCCATGCTTCCACTATAGCGTGTTCAATAAGTTCAACTCAGGCAGAGTAGCACAACCACTGGACCTGATCACAACAGGTGTTTGCGGTTTTATACCCAGACTAGTAGGAACCTGGATCCAGCCAGTGTGGACAACAGACCACCAGGCAGTGTACCAATGTTTTTTTTTCTAAAGCACTGATTTCATACCTGAAAACACAATGTTCAAAATAATTGAGAATAAATGTTAATTATGCAGTACAGTCTGAAAAATAACAAGTTTGTTGGTTCTTAGCAGACAGTCTTGATCAAGGCTACACTGGCACATTTTCACAAAATATGAAATTTCTTCAATTTGCTCTCAAATGATAGTCTAGGCCATTGGAAGAACAGAGATATATTTTACACATAAAAATAACATACCCCAAAACAGATAGGGACATTGATATGAGGATAAAGACATCCAGGTAATTTGTAGGCCAACTTTTAAGTTTTCCATAACTTTAATCAACAAATGTGTATATTACATGAATATTTTTGACTCGTACTCACTGATATTAAAACCACAAAGGTTATAGACGGTCAAACAGCGTGCATAGCGTGGGAAACATTCATACGGCGTGCGTGTTCTTGTGTTAAACGCCATTTTCGTCGTCTGCTGAATTTAACGTCGCCGGCGACGTTAAATTACAAAATCGTTCTGTTTACCCATAAGGAAGCTTATGTTTACCCATAAGGAAAGCCTGATGATTGTATTAATTTTCAAGTTGTGTGCTTGAATTTTATATTCACAGGGGGGGTTGTAAATTTCAACAAAAAAACCCCCATTTTTTTTAATTTTTCTTTTTTTATTAAATTTCAGAATGGAAACCCTTTTAGAATTGCATGAAAATAAAGGGAAGCTTAGACACCACTTAAAAAATGGACCTCTGATTTGAAGCCCTCTTGATTCTCATTTCAGTCATCAATTTGTCTTGGATAAGATAACGTTTCCATCGGATGATAATGTTGTGTATGTGATTTTCAGTTGAAGGGATGTGTAAAGAGATGTGTGTTGAGTTTTTGTTTCCCGTCTCTTGCTCTGATAGTGTTTGTGCTGATTGTTGTTTTGTACCTTTATTTTTTGTTCTATTTTGAAAAACCTGGACTTAAGCTTTAATTGGGTTCATTCTTGATCCAACCCTCAACATGTTGCTGATCATGGTACCAAGATACCAGTGTTGTGTTTGGTTTTTGGATGAATGCCTTCAACGTACTCTTTGGCCTGGTCATTAGAGATTTGCCTTTATCATCCAGTCACATCTCTGATTCCAAACTATTACTTGGTACCAAGCATATTGTGCTCTTGTAAATTAATGAATAATTATTACACTCTCATTGTATGTATGTACAAGTACATCTCTTATGTGGTTGGGTTTGGTGGACCATAACTGTATGTTTTTCTCCTCCTCTGCCAAACCAAGTACAGGTAATAAAAATTGAAAAAAAAACATGGCGATTTGTCCTGCAAAGACAGGACAAACCGCCAAAGTATATTGATTTTGTTTGCAAGCAATTTAGATATAGCATAGGATTGATTTTGTGTTAGTGGTCGAGGGGAAGAGAAAATTTCTGAAGAATGTTAAGGTGATTCCAGGGGAATTGCAACACAGGTTGATGGTTGTGGATGTGGATAAGAGGAAGGTGAAAAAGGTAGTGAGGAAGGTAGCGCATGAGAGGAGGAAAGTATGGAAGCTGAAAGAAGAAGAGACAAGAAAGAATTTTGAGACGAGAGTTGGGGAGCTTGTGGGGACTGATGTGTCAGATTTGTGGGGGTGCTTTAAAGAAGGGGTGTTACAGGCATGTGATGAAGTGTGTGGGAAAACGAAAGGTAGGAGAGACATGAGAGATACGGGGGTGGTGGAATGCAGATGTGAAGGAGGCGATAGTGAGAAAGGATGCATTTAAGGATATGAGAAAAACGGTACGGAAGAGAATACAGCGAGGTATAAGAGGCTAAAGAAGCGAGCAAAGAAAGTGGTTGCGAAGGCTATGAAGGAGGAAGCAGAGAAGGGGCTGGGTGAGTTGAAAGAGAATCCAAACAAGGTATATAAGATAGTGAAGGTAATAAAAAGGATGGAAGAGATGTCGAAGGGGGAAGATGTATGAGGGGAAGTGATGGAAAGTTGAATTTCAGTGAGAGAGAGATAGAGGTAGAGTCTGGAAAGAGCATATGGAGAGAATCATGAATGAGTGGGATCAAAAGGTAGAGGCTGATGTGGTGGAAGGGCCAATTAAGAGGGTCAGCCGGGATGAAGTGGTGAAAGCAATAAGAGAAATGAAAAACAGAAAGGCAGCTGGACCCTCAGAGGTGAGTGCTGAGATGATTAGTGCGAGTGGAGAGATAGTGATTGGTGTGATGATGGAGTTGTGTCAGAGAGTGTTAGATGGAGGAGGGATGCCGGAAGAGTGGGCAGTAAGTGTGGTAGTTCCAATTTTTTAAAGGGTAAGGGGATGCAATGAGTTGTGGTGCATATAGGGGTGTGAAGTTGTTGGAGCGTGTAATGATTCGGAAGATAGTGGAAGTGGATGAGATGCAATTTGGCTTTATGCCAGGGAAGGGAACAATAGATGCAGCGTTTATGTTGAGGAGGTTGCAAGAGGAATACCGAGCTAAAGGGAGAAGCTGTACATGTGTTTTGTAGATTTGGAGAAGGCATTTGATAGGGTACCGAGGAAAGTGATGGAGTGGGCGATGAGGAAGAGAGAGATACCAGAAGTAGTGGTTAGAGCAGTGATGAGTTTGTATGAAGGAGCAAGGACAATAGACAATTGAGTGGGGTCTGATTTGTCTGAGGAGTTTGAGGTGAAGGTGGGTGTGCATCAAGGTTCGATCTGTACTTTCGCCATTGATTTTTGCAATTGTGATTGATGTGGTCGCGTAGAGTGCGGAAGAGGGTTTGATGAGTGAGATGTTGTATGCTGATGACTTGGTTGTAATGTGTGAGACAATGGAGGGACTGAGGGAGAAGTTTTGGAAATGGAAGAAGGCTTTTGAGAGTAAGGGTCTGAAGGTAAACCTTGGGAAGACAAAGTGCTGGTGAGCGGGGTGGAGAGAGAGGTGATAGTGAGTAAGGTAGACCCATGTGGCGTGTGTGGGAAGAGGGTGAAAGGAAATTCAGTGTGGTGTGAGAAATGTGGGAAATGGATCCATGTGAGATGCACAAAGATGAAGAGAGTGACCCCAAGTTTGGCAAGAGATTTATGTGCGGAAGATGCGAGAAGTGTTAATCAAATTTATGTTTGCTTCTCACCAGAAAATGATATGCTCTTTAGTCGAAATTACCTGCAGTCTTTTTTTTTCACCAAATAACAATGACGTTAAAAATTGGATGTAAATTGTTCGTCTGTATCGACTCGTGCCGTGCAATATGGTCAGTAGGGCGGTCAGTAGACATATTGACCGTTGTCAACACACCAGCCAGCTTTTCAATAAGTGTCATTTGATGCGCCATTTAATATTGCAAGGATTTGCAGTACAGAATTATACTTGGAAACTGTCCTATTTTACTCGCCCGTATTGAAAGGCATGTGAAATTTTGGTGCACGGATTGTGCAAAATATTCGCACAGGGCACAGCCTAATACAGGGTGAGTAAAAAAAAAACTTGACCCTGATTGTGTCCTAATTGTTAATATAAGCATGAAGACAACAGCTGTTGTCATAATGAGGATTTACAGAATCGTTTGACATAGGTTTTTTTAGTTTTGTTGTGTTTTGTTTTGATGTTGTTGTTTTTTGTTTGTTAGTTCTTGTTGTTCCATGGCATGTGAAGACATACCTGTCTCAACATTTGATGAGACAATCGTGTGATTGTGCACATATAACGGTATCAGGATTAGCAATTATAGGCAGTGTGTTCCGTAATTGCCATAAAGTTTTTTCTGTTATATGAATTGTTTCAATAAAATAGATGTAAAAACAAACCTTTGAATGCACGGTTCAGCAGAAAAAAGTTTTCAACAGATAGCGCTCGTTTTACGTAATAAAGCCATATCTACTCATTCCGTGTACTGATCAAGGCAGACTTTCTACATTAGTTGCAGCTGCCACTTGATAATCCAAATAACTATTTATAGCATGGAAATTCCGAAAAATGAGCATACATTTTTTATCACATCCAGCAAACTCGCTCCCCTCTCCGTGCTGATAGCATTGATGCGTCATTTTCTAGTCCCCTCCGTTTCCTTCATTTAAGAAAAATGAGTTTGTGTGTCCGAGAATATATGAAACACAATAACGACGTTAATGGTCTAAATAAATAATGAACTTCACGAATTCGTTTATACTAAAGTTGCACAGTCCGATTGCACCATATGACTTTCACTTTTTCAGATAAAAGACCGTCACTAATAAACCTTAATTCCAAAATTTAACTTAAATCCGATTTACCATTTAATGCGACTGATAACTTAGTATTTATAATTCATTACCCCCAGACCGCTAAACAAAATAGCTTTCGTAAACAGCCACAGACAAAACACCGGGACAAAACATATTGTTGCCTGCATTGTTACTAAAGACTTCAAGACCAAAACGTTTTGACAGAGATATGACTAGAAAAATACATTTTTTTAAATTCTAATTCCCATGTTTGATGGTCATGGGGGAAGTGGTAGGGTCGCGACTGAGAAGCGGATATGGTTCCTTTTATCAAAGCAAGTTAAATACCGTACCATTCTGTTAGCCCATGCCCCCCCCGCAAAAACGAACTGCACCACTTACATACATCACCGAGCAAAATTCTAGATAGTGGTGTATTTTTAAAAATGAAAAAAATTTGGTTCATCATTGCATCTCCATCAGTATAGAAGGAGCATGAAGTCGCGTACACCATTTCGTATGACATATTTAGTGTCAGTCATGTACGAACTCGGTCCGCATTAAGTATTCACACCTTGTGTCCTTTTATTAAAAACATTATAATACGCATTGGCATCGTGCATAATTTGGCGTAGTGGTTCTACTCATATACGACTTATATTTGAAGTAGTACATGTAATATGAACATGGCGCGAACAACGTCACGTTTCTAAGGTCCCATTGTGCTCCGACCTGAAGTTTTCACAGGATGGAGTTCTCCTATCCAGAGTTGTTACATACACCATTGCAACGGAACTAATTGCAATAAGAAATATCCACATATTAAACTTCAGAAGGATACTTAGATAAATCTCAAAACGTACATATCACACAAAACCATTTACTAAAGTATGAGATGTCTTTAAGTCATAAAAAGACACATAGGCATTTTCATGTATATGAAAGCTGATTCTCTCACCAACATTATTTACATTCTTACCAACTTGTAATATTTATAAATTATTAACACAACAAAAGGATTTTTTCCATTAAATAAAATTATGATATTAAATGATCCAGGGTACTGGAATTATGTTTCTTCGTGCTCTTATGTTTGCTGACCACTGCACTGAGGGCATCCTCCGAAGGAGGAAATTAGCAATTGGCATACATCGTTAACTTCTCCGTTTCCGAAAGTCCCCTGTGGGCGTTGGGAGAAGGCTTGACTCTTGAGTACCACCGCTTCCACCCCTTGACAACGGCACTGACAACCAGAACTTAACTTTCTGATTTAATATTACAGCCGAAACGCCATGAACATGTCTCAATTAATGTACGAATCTATTAATTGATAATTGATAGAACCACTTGGTTTGTGTTTGTTTATTTGGATGTTCACGTTTTCTGGAGATGCCATCTCCTCATCTTTTTGTGATTTAAAATGAAAATAAAGTTAGAAAGTCTCAAGATGCTAATTAACTGGGCATAGGAGCCTTTTTGTTTTGTGGGCAATAAATCCATCTATTTTTATCTACGACGCAACGTTTTATATTAAAGGCATTTTACCAGACATTCCAGACGAGCGCCCCTCTGTTGTTTTGACATGTCAATATTGCTCATGCCCAAACCGCCTGTAAATGAATCAGCTGTTCACGCTTGGATTGTATTATAATGCGTGTTTTGTAATAAAAATCTTGTCTCCCGCTTTGTGTAACTACTACTATGTGGTCAACGTGATGACTTGAATGTATGCTTATTAATATCTGAATCTAGTACTCTATCAGATTTAAAAAAATATTTGAATCGTTGAAGGTTATCAAACAAAACATAATTCGTTAATTTGAATCCATAACATCACTGATTATCGATTTTCCAATTTCGGTATAAATAACCTTTTTATATATTTTTTCCGGAAAGCGCTTCATTGTGATAAATTGAACAAAACTAAGCAAAAAACTATACTTTAAATCTTCAATTTGTCAGTGCTATAATGGACGCCACTTAAAAAGTCAGTGTTGGTGTGGTGTGGTCCTCGTTTCCATAATGTGTTGAGTATCAACTCTTTGACCGTTTGGCATTTGGCATATCGTTCTTGTTTTGTACTTATACTGATGACAACAGCCCCTCGCCCAACATTAACGTGCATGGAAGTAAATCGCCCATTATACTATACTCGATAAATTGCCCAAACGGTATTTTAGCGTATAATCGTTTAAGTGTTTTCTAGCGATCGTATTGTTTGTAGTAATTAAAAGTCCATTTTATTTATGATTTTATGATGCGACTTCTTGCCCGGTTGTTTCTAAAAATGAAACACGCCGTGAATTAAAACCTATATTCTACGCCCCCAAAAAATTTTTCATTATTTGCTACTTATCTCTTGTAGTGTAATTTTGTTCGCCATCTCAACACGTAACCAATATCGACTGAAGGTCATACTTTATTCGCGTATAGCTGAAAGTGACCCTTCTTCGGTAATGGAAGCACATAGAAGGTCGTTTATCGAAGTCACCGGCGCTGGGCTGGAACTGACTTAATTCAAAATAATAATTATTTTATCATAACTTTTTTAAACAGGAGATCCGTATGACCTATAAAGTGACCTGAATCCTAATTTAAGCATCACAACGTAATATTGTATTAGGATTTAGGGAAGGACTGAAAAAAATTGTATTACCAATTCCCTTCCCCTGTTTTACTTTATTCATGTGTTTATTTTTGATTTTGTATATTTATTGTTATTTGTATTCATTTGTTTTTACTTATTTACACTTGATCTTACTTACCACTGTAGGGCACTCCCCCCTCGATAATTAACAATTTTCAACGCAACTTACCGTCTATAGCTTGACAAGGTCATATCTCATCATCACAGTGCGTGGCATTTGTCATAGTTGTGTTTTAATTTATGATCTGTCTATATCTCAAGGCATGTAAAGTTCCCTCGCTGACATCCTTGTTTGTAGGGTTACACGTTTGGATTAAAAACGAACAAGTCTCATTCTTTAAATTGCTAATATAATTGTTCCACGCAGTGTCCATTTTCTGTTAACATTTAACCTATGGCAACCGATTTATTTACTGCAAATTAAATATGAAACGCGCCCTTTTGACTAAGTTGGGGTCTGAATGTATATAAAATGCCCGAGTAAGTAAAATGTAAATATCGTGTTTGGTAAATACGACTCCTTAACCCCCTCTTCCTTGTTTCTTTCTATTTCTGCAGGCCTATATGGAATTTTCAAGCATTCCATGTGAAAGGGTGAGTAAATCGAACAACTTAAACCAATGTCCTGATTTAGGAGGCTCATAACTTCAAAACTGTTCTCCATTTGCAACATATTTTAAAAAAACCCCCCTTAAACTGTGCACGTCATGGTAAATGATCACTCTTTGCTATCTCAATCAGTAGATCGCAGACTGTTAACAAAATAGTTTTAAAATGCAGACAATCTCCCTCCGATAACCACTTTGACCCATGTCTGCATGATGCTCTGTACTTGTGGTGGTATAAAGCCAATGGCACTAGACTAGATACATCAAGAGTCGAGTTTTTACGCCTGAAACATTTGATCGAGTTTGTACCTACAAGTCTGTTGTGAAAATAGTCGCAAAACGGAATGTATACAGCATGACGTAGAGCTGATAGCAACCGAAAAAAGGCTATAGACGATTCTATTTTCACACAATTTCATGCTATCACTGTTTGAAAAATTAAACTATTTGGCAATACTGAAATAAAGTTGATGATATGTTTACCTTGTTTGGTACACTTATAATAATGCACTCGGGCATCCACCATTGTTGAAAGTTTGTACCCAAATACGCATGTCCCACATTGCAACTGATTCTATTTGTCTATATGTCCACACAGTGTAATGTGTCTTCTGTCCTATATGCCTACACATTATGCCTTCGTGAATGTTTCTTAGCTGGGTGTTATGCGGCCATTGCGATGCAAATGGAGAGATTACTATCCTCAAAAAATCTCCTCCCCGTCCTCTTAGGTTTTTTTTTTCTCATGGATGTGATGAATTTTTGTATGAGTAGGGATATGTAAATGTTTATTTCTTCACAAGACTGCTTTAATCATACCACCCACCCACCAGTCACCAGACTGATTAAGCATCCAACCCAACAGTCACAAGACTGATAAAAGCATACCACCCACATCACCAACTGATTGAAGCATACCAGCCAACAGTCACAAGACTGATAAAAGCAATACCACCCAACAGTCACCGACTGAGGAAGCATACCATTCAACAGTCACAAGACTGAATTGAAGCATACACTCAACATCACAGACTGATGGAAGCTACCACCCAACAGTCACCAGACTGATTAAAGCATACCACCCAACATTCACCAAGACGATTAAAGCGTGCCACCCCCAGTCACAACTGATTGAAGGCATACCACCCAAAAGTCACGGGACTGATTAGCATACCACCCACCAGTCACAATACTGATAAAACTGCCAATCAACAGTCACAATACTGATTAAAGCATGCCCCCCACCATTCCAAAGACTGAATTTAAGTCATCCCACCCAACAGTCACAAGACTGATAAAAGCATACCACCCGACCAGTCACAGACTGATTAAGCAGGCACCACAACCATCACAATACGGATTGAAGTCTACCACCCAACATCACAAGACTGATTAAACAACCACCCAACAGTCCAAGACTGATTAAAGCAAACCACCCAACAGTCACAAGACTGGTTAAAGCATGCCACCCACCAGTCACAAAAACTGATTGAAGCATACCACCCAACAGTCACTATTTTACTTATACATTTGTTATCACAATAACGTTTTATTAAAAACTGATATGTCTTTAGGGAGAGAAACGATCCCATCTGAAAATTGCATTTTGAATGTCTTTGCTATAATGTTGTTAATGGTATAACGCTCGGTGCAGTCTTTCCGTATTGTTAATGGGCTAAAATTCGGTCGGCCAACAGTAGATTTAGGTCTCTTCTCCGCAAAATTGGATAGGGTCTCAACAAAAGTTCCGAAAGACACCAAGTAAAATTTCTGATGCATGTTTATCCCTGTAAACAAACAAGCAAACATTCAAGGAAAAAGAATGTTTAACTTTGAAGAAAACATCTTTCCTGAATGTAGATTTTTTTATTGACTCACAAACTGTATACTTAACATTTAGAGGCCCGTATTCTCAACGAATGTTTAACGCTAATCACATGGTTAAATCGCAATTTAAACACCGGCTAAAATAAACGCAATCTCTCAAAGCGGTTCAAATTTAAAAAAACGCTGTTTTAAATTTTAGCCGAACATCTTTAAACATGCCTAAAACGTTGTTAAAACTTAGACTTGATCCGGGGGTAAGTTAAGGCGGTAGTTTAGGCTTCACGTTTTCATCAAATACCTGATATTTTCAGCTCTATTGGATACTCGTGGTTAGACCAGTTACCACCACCTCCTTATTTCTCTATCTTTCGTTTCGAGTCCCCAGTTCATTTCTTCTCGTGCATTTTTCCTTTGCTTCTATTCATGCTCGTGTTTATCTGTATGATTGATTGAATGAAAGAGTGTCGGCACAACGCATAATTCCACCATCTAAAGCTCCTTGCGTAACGCGACCTTCTTGAAATTTACCCGTGGCTTCATTTGCTTTTTGCATTTACACTACGGAAGGCATTATCGCATATAACTATTGTGTCATGCACACGTAATGATATAGACGAAGATAAGTCCCAGTTCGGTGGATAATTTACGGTCGTTGCAAATACAGTGGTTAGCTAACGACTTGTTAAAATATTTAACCTGGCGTTTTTTAAACAGTGCGTTTAGCTACCACCAGTTTTAGGCCTAACCACCGTTTATACATTTTAAAACAGAATCGTTTTGAGAATACGGCCCTTAAATGTCAAAGGTGGCCATTGAAATTCGAGCATCTGCTCTGTTTTGGTCTTCTACCACCACTGTATTTCTGTTTACATAGAATATTTGTCTATGGTGTAATAACTACACTGAAACATTCTATCCGTTTCCACCCTTTGGAGAATGCTTCTATCTGACGTTCCACAACTTCCAATACCTCTATCATGTCACAGACTGATTAAAGCATGCCACCACCCACCAGTCACAAGACGGTTGAAGCATACAACCCAACAGTCACAAGACTGATTGAAGCCCATACCACCCACCAGTCCAAGACTGAGCATGCCCACCCCACAGGTCACAAGAGTTAATTGAAGCATACCACCCAATACTCACAAGACTGATTGGAATCATACCACCCAATACTCACAAGACTGATTGAAGCACACCACCCAACAGTCACAAAACTGATTAAAGCTTCCACCGCACAGTCCACAAGCCTGATTGAAGCATACCACACAACAGTCACAAGACTGATAAAAGCTGCCACCCACCAGTCACAATACTGATTGAACGCATACCACCCAACAGTCACAAGACTGATTAAACCAACCACCCACAGCACAAGACTGTTAAAGCATGCCCACCCACCATCAACAAGACTGATTTGAAAGCATAACCACCCACATCACAAGACTGATTAAAGCATTCCACCCAACAGTCACAAGACTGATTGAAGCATGCACCCACCAGTCACAAACTGATTGAAGCATACGCCCCAACATCAAAGACTTATTAAAGCATACCAACCCACCAGTCACAAGACTGATTAACGCATACCACCCAACAGTCACAAGACTGACTAAAGCATACCACCCACAGTCACAAACTGATGAAGCATAACCAGCCACTCACAAGACTGATTGAAGAATGCACCCACATCACAAGACTGATTGGAACATACCATTCAACAGTCACAAGACTGATTGAAGCATACCACTCACCGTCCAATACTGTATTGAAGCATACCACCCAACGTCCAAGACTGATTACATCAGCATAGCCACCCCACAGTCACAAGACTGATTAAAGCGTGCCACCCACCATTCACAAAACTATTGAAGTCATATCACCCAAGTCACGGACTGATTAAAGCATACCACCCACCAGTCACAGGACTGAGATTAAAACATGCCAATCACCCAGTGACAGAACTGATTAAAGCATACCACTTAACAGGCACAAGACTGATTAAAGCATATCACCCAACCTCACAAGAAGGATTAAAGCATACCACCCGCAGTCAACAGACTGATTAACGCATACCACCCAACAGTCACAGGATTGATTAAAGCATACCCCAAAAGTCACCAACTGATTGAAGCATACCCCCCAACAGTCACCCAGACGAGAGAAGCATACCACCCACCAGTCACTAGACTGATTAAAGCATACCACCCACAGTCACTGACTGATAAAGCATACCACCCACAGTCCGAAGACGATTAAAACCTACCAATGCAACAGTGACAAGACTGATTAAAGCATACCACTTAACAGCACAATACTGATAAAGCATAACCCACAATCACAGTGGAATTAAGCATACGACCCACAGCGTCACAGTACTGAGTAAAGCATACCACCCAACATTCACAGGATTTATTAAAGCATACCACCAAACAAAAGTCACAAGACGGATTGAAGCTACCACCCAACATTCACAAGACCTGATGCAGCATACCACCCACCAGTAACAAGACTGAATTGAGCATCCACCACCACCAACAGTCACAAGACTGATTAAAGAATACCACCCAACAGTCACAATACTGATTAAAGCATACCACCCACATTCACAAGACTGAATAAAGCATACCAGCCAACAGTCACAAGACTGATTGAAGCACACCACCCAACAGTCACAAGACTGATTGAAGCATACCATTCCAACATTCACAATACTGATGGAAGCTTAACCACTCAACAGCAAAGACTGATTGAAGCAATACCACCCAACCGTCACAAGACTGATAAAAGCATTATACCACCCAACAGTCACAAGACTGATTAACGCCCGTGCACCCACCAGTCACAAAACTGATTAAAGCTACCACCCAAAAGTCACGGGACTGATTAAAGCATACCACTCACAATCAACAAGACTGATTAAACATAACCACCCCAAACCCCCCAAAGTCAAAAGGACGGATTAAAACATACAATCAACAGTGACAAGATTGATTAAAGCATACCACTTAACATGCACAACTGATTAAAGCATAGAACGCCCAACAATCCAATGGATTAAAAGCATACCACCCAGCATCACAGGACTGATTAAAGCATACCACCAACAGTCACAGATTAAAGCATACCACCCAAGTTCCACAAGACTGATTGAAGCATACCACCCAACAGGCACAAGACTGATAGAATCATACCACCCACCAGTCACTAGACTGATTAAAGCATAACACCCAACAGTCACAAGACGAGTGGGTACGGCGTCATACCACCCAATGGCCACGAGACTGATTAAAGCACACCACCCAACAGGCACAAGACTGATTAAAGCATACACCCAACAGTCACAGACTGATTAAAGCTGCCAACCCACCAGTCACAAGACTGATTGAAGCATACCCCCCAACAGCACAAGACTGATTAAAAGCATACTTACCACCCACAGTCAACAAGAACTGATTGAAGCAATGCCCCGCATCCAGTCACATCACAAAAACTATTGAAGGGCTACGACCCAACAGTCACAATACTGATTAAAGCAATCCACCCACCATCACAGACTGATAAAGCATACCACCCAACAGTCCCCAAGACTATTAAAGCATACCACCCAAAGTCACAAGACCTGATTGAAGCATACCACCAACAGTCACAAGACTGATTAAAGAATACCACCCAACAGTCACAAGACTGATTGAAGCTACCATTCAACAGTCACCAGACTGATTAATGCATACCACTCAACAGTCACAAGACTGATTGAAGCATACACCACCCAACCGTCACAAGACTGATTAAACAGACCCCCAACAGTCCAACAAATACTGATTTAAGCCGTGCCACCACACCATCACAAAACTGAATTGAATCATACCAACCCAAAAGTCACGAGACTGATTAAAGCATACAACAACCCACCAGTCCACCAGAACTGATTAAATCATGCCAATCAAACAGGACAGACTGATTAAAGCATCCATTACAGGCACAGACTGATTAAAGCATATCACCCACAATCACAAAATGGATTAAAGCATACCCCCCAACAGTCCACAGGACTTATAAAAGCATACCACCCAATGTCACAGGATGATTAAAGCATCCACCCACAAGTCCAAGACTGATTAACGCATACCACCCAACAGTCACAAGACTGATAGAAGCATCACCACCCACCAGTCACTATACTGAAGAAGCATACACCACCCAACAGTCACTAGACTGATTAAAGCATACCACCCACAGTCAGAAGACTATTAAACATACCAATCAACATTGACAGAACTGAATTACAGCTACCACTTAACATGCACCGACTGATTAAAGCATATCACCCAACATCACAAATATGGATTAAAGCATACCACCCAACCGTCACAAGACTGATTAAATCATACCACCCAACAGTCACAGGATTGATTAAAGCATACCACCCAAAAGTCACAAGACTGATTGAAGCATACCACCCAACAGCCACAAGACTGATAGAAGCATAAACCACCCCCAGTCACAACGATTGAAGCAGATACCACACAAACAGTCACAAGACTGATTAAATACAGCATGCCACCCACCAGTCACAAGACTGATTTAAAGATACCACCCAACAGTCACAGAACGAATACAGCATACCATCCAACAGTCACAAGACTGATTGAAGCATACCACACACCCAACAGTCCAATACTGATTGAAGCTACCATTCAACATTCACAAGACTGATTGAAGCCTACCACTCAACATTTCACAAAGACTGATTGAAAGCATACCACCCACAGTCACAAGACTATTAAAGCATACCACCCCAATCACAAGACTGATTAAAGCGTGCCACCCACCAGTCACAAAACTGATTAAAGCAACCACCCAAAGTCACGGGACTGTAAAGCCTACCACGCAACAATCACAAGACTGATTAAAGCATACCACCCAACAGTCAAAAGACTGATTAAAACATACCATCAACAGGACAAGATTGATTAGCATCCCACTTAACAGGCACAAGACTGATTAAATCATATCACCCCACAATCACAAGATGGATTAAAGCTAACCAACAGCAGCAGCACAGGACGATTACAGAGCATCCCACCCACAGTCACAGATTAAATCATACCACCCAAAAGTCACAAGACTGATTGAAGCATACCACCCAACAGTCACAATACTGATAGCAGCATACCACCCACCAGTCACTAGACTGAATTTAACGCATACCACCCAACAGTCACAAGACTGATTAAATCATACACCCAATGGCCACGAGACTGATTAAGTCACAACCCACCAAATCACAAGACGAATTAAAGCGTACTACCCAACAGTCACAAGACTGATTAAAGTATAATATCACCCATCAGTCACAAGATTCAAGCACACCACCCAACGGCCAAGCGATGATTGAATGCATACACCCAATAGCTACAAGACTGATAGAAGCATTCCCCCACCAGTCACAAGACTGATTAAAGAATACCACCCAACAGTCACAAGACTGATAGAAGCATACTCGGTCAAGAGACTATTAAAGAAAGCCTAACTTACCACTTTGTATTTTTGGTGGATAATTTATATTGCCATTTTGTTTTTCAGGAAAGCAGGATATTTCTTAGGGAACGGTCATTATTTACGGCAGGAGAGTGTGAGAAGTGTGTGCTATTTCAGGACATGAGGGGATGTAAACCTTTTCAAGGTATATGAGGAGCAACCCGAATCTCTCCAATAGGAAATTGGGTGAAACGAATATGCGAGAAAAAATATCTGTCAAAAATATGACATTTCTCTATTTTTCCCTGCCGCAAATAATGACCATTCCCTAAAGATAACAAACTGTTGAAAAGGCTATGATTTTAAAACTCTGATGACCTTTAACGTCTTTGAGCACTTTCAACTGCTTTGATGACCTTTTAATTTTCTTTATATATTTTGTAGTATTGGAATTACTCACTAATGTGGAGGAACGACGGAAATGGAATAAGAAAACACCAACATATGAAGTTTTGGAAGAACGAGACGATTTTAAAATTATTTATCAGTAAGTATAAAATAATTCATAGCCCGGTTGTCTTTAACATGTTTAGGGCCAACTGTTTTTTGACAATTGGCAAAGTTAGTTTAGTTAATGTGGTCGACCACATTTGAAGATGTTTTTGTTCATAACATCAAAAGGAAACATTTCCTGGCCCTTAAATTCCACTGAGGTAATGAGAAAAATAATATTACCTTTCTTTCTTCTGTTACCAAAATCTGCATTTTAATGGAGTAAAGTGGCGGAAGAGGTTGTCGCTCGTATCACCTCTGGAGCGGCGTACGGTGACTGTGATTGTGTTTAAAATAACTTACATGGAGCATGGGATAAACGTGGTTGCAGTAATTAGGGTTTGTTGACACTTATTATAAATATATTTCCTCACATCTGTGTAGTTTATTTGAACCGCCATCTTTCTCCGAGACTAGGTGGACGAGCCAGTAAGGCTTCTTAGAGGGCGACATTCCTTTCTCTGACGATGGCGGCCAAGCCTCATTTATTATAGCAACCCCACCAAATGAATCAAAATGGATTACATCAATTCAGACTGCAAACCACAAACCAATATGGGTAATTTGATATGAGTTGGTGTAAACGTAAAAGAGATATAGTCCCCCTGAAGCCACAGTCCTGGCTCGATAGACGACAACGGAATAAAGCTCCAAATCAATGCTGCGTGAAGAGTCGACTGAGTCGAGTGCCCTATTCTTCACCGTTGCATGAGACTATGAGTCCAGAGGACAGTATCTCCTGCCACACCGGTCATGGGTGTTACCAAGACCCATTTCGTCCGTTATTCATATATAAATTATTAAAAGAATTTTTTTTAATTGTTGCCCCCCAATCACTTTTCCAACTGTTTTGGAAAAAGAAAATCTCACCGGGATGAAGAAGCAATGGGAATTACTGCCCAGGAGCCGTGCTTTTAAAATTCACACGTAATCCATATAAGCTATTGACGTATGGTGGTCGTCCCCAAGAACATACGAGGTGTGCGTATCTCCTGTAATTTTTAATCCAACTATAAAAACTACTTTATATTAACATTAATCAAAACGATTCACGTGATTTAAAAGCGTAATAGGCCCGTATATATTATAGAGTGGTCAATAGTCCATTTTGTTTCCATGGACAAAATATATTGATCTATCATGCTCCATATTTTGTCTTCATACAGGGTGATCAAAATGCCAACAGCGTGTGACGACCGAGACATGGTACAAAGCACAATAGTCCGCTCAGATCAGGATCAAAAACGTCACGTGATTCTCTACAAAGCTTGCAATCATCCCAACAAACCTCCAAACAAGGGTGCTATCAGGTAATGGTCTCATACGAAAATCTAACATAACAACCTTGAGGCCTCAGCTCTACAAGGGTGCTCTCAGGCCTCATCAATCTAACATAACAAACTTCCAAAAAGGGTGCTATCAAGTAATGGTCTCATACGCAAATCTAATATAATAAACCTCCAAACAAGGGTGCTACTACCATGTCTCATACACCAATCTACCAAACTGCCAATCACGAGTGCTATCGTGTAACGGCTCCATACACCAATCTAACCGAACAAACCTCCGATCAAGGGTGCTATCAGATGACGGCTTCATATACGCCAATCTAACAAACCTCCGATCCAGGGTGCTTTCAGGTAATGGCCTCATACACCAATCTACCAAACCGCCAATCATGAGTGCTATCGTGTAACGGCCTCATATACGCCAATCTAACAAACCTCCGATAACAACCTTATACGCAATCTAACAATCTAACCTAACAGACCTCAATCAAGGTTGCTTATCAGGTAACGACCTCATGCGCCAATCTAACCTAACAAACTTCCAGACAGACCTCCAATCAAGGGAGCTATCAGGTAACAGCCTCATATACGCCAATCTAACCTAACAGACCTCCAATCAAGGGTGCTATCAGGTAACCAACTCATATACGCCAATCCAACCTAACAGACCTCCAATCAAGGGTGCTATCAGGTAACCTTTTTTTTTTTTTTTTTTTTCTAACAAACACCCGATCAAGGGTGCTACCAGGTAGCGGCCTCATACACCAATCTTACCAAACAAACCTCCAAATTCAAAGAAGGGTGCTTTCAGGTAACGGACGGCCTCATACATCAATGCAAACTCCTATCAAGGGTGCTATCAGATAACAGCCTCATATACGCCAATCTAACCTAACAGACCTCCAATCAAGGGTGCTATCAGGTAACCAACTCATATACGCCAATCCAACCTAACAGACCTCCAATCAAGGGTGCTATCAGGTAACCAACTCATATACGCCAATCCAACCTAACAGACCTCCAATCAAGGGTGCTAACAGGTAACGGTCTCATATACGCCAATCCAACCAAACAGACCTCCAATCAAGGGTGCTATCAGGTAACAGCCTCATATACGCCAATCTAACCTAACAGACCTCCAATCAAGGGTGCTATCAGGTAACAGCCTCATATACGCCAATCCAACCAAACAGACCTCCAATCAAGGGTGCTAACAGGTAACGGTCTCATATACGCCAATCTAACAAACATCCGATCAAGGGTGCTACCAGGTAGCGGCCTCATACACCAATCTTACCAAACAAACCTCCAAATTCAAAGAAGGGTGCTTTCAGGTAACGGACGGCCTCATACATCAATGCAAACTCCTATCAAGGGTGCTATCAGATAACAGCCTCATACGCCAATCTAACCTAACAGACCTCCAATCAAGGTTGCTTATCAGGTAATGACCTCATGCGCCAATCTAACCTAATAGACCTCCAAACAAACCTCCAATCAAGGGAGCTATCAGGTAACAGCCTCATATACGCCAATCTAACAAACCTCCAATCAAGGGTGCTAACAGGTAACCGCCTCATACGTCAATCTAACCTAACAGACCTCCAATCAAGGTTGCTTATCAGGTAACGACCTCAAGCGCCAATCTAACCTAACAGACCTCCAAACAAACCTCCAATCAAGGGTGCTATCAGGTAATACTAATAGCCTCATATACGCCAAACTACTTTGGAATGGCAGAAACCAAACTAAACCTTGACCATTAACCGAAGTTGTCAATTTCAAAATTAGCCTGTTGAGGAACACCATTATAAAAAGGAAAACATGCATAACTATGTTAATCTGGTGACGTATTTGCAACCCAAACAGGGCTGACGTTCCGCTTATGGGAGTTGTTATCAGACCTAAAGACGATGAGGAAAACTCCACCAAGCTCACATGGATCAGCCAAATTAGCCTAAAAGGATGGGTGCCTAAAATGATCGTCAACAGAGTGACAATGGGATACCCCGTGTCGCTTTGTGATGATCTAACACAGGTAGGCGTGACTTAACATGTGTGTTAATAGTATTGTCCAATGTCCACAAACTTATAGTCAGGGCAGAATAGAATAAGGGATCATGTGAGGGTCTGACGTAAGTTGACGGTGCAAAACAAATGTCGGCCGTGAAGAATAATCTATGGACATTTAAAGCTTATTAAAATAGAAAGTTTACTTACGTGAATTATTTTGTCCGTGAGTCGAAAACCCGACTCAAATAGAGCATGTTTTGACATTTTAAATCATATTTTGTTCGAACATACCCCGCCCATATTACACATTCAAACCAATCACAGTCCGAGCAGCGCTGATTGACATATCTTGACATACGCGCAATTGGTCGGCTAATTCTGTCCATGTTGAGAGCACGTGTGGCGCAACGGATAAGCGCAGGACTCATGATCCTAAGTTCGTGAGTTCGAGCCCCGCTGAAGTCAACGTGTTTGTGTCCCTGGGCAAGATACTTAGTCTCAATTGCCTCGTTCACCCAAGCGAAATATGGGGAGCTGTTATGGGGGATATTACAATCTAAGTGCTGATAGAGTTGTGCGCCTAGCCAGCAGCCACCTAGATGAAGCGAAATGATTGTGACGATTTCCTGATGGCAGCGGTAATAATAATTGGCAATCGCGCCTTGAGCGTTATAAATCGACATTATTATTATTATGACTATAGTTTTTAAGTTTTATAACATCAATGAAACATTGTTTTATTGGCAACAGGGAACCATAAAACCGATTCCATGCTAAAATTATTGCATTGTCGTTTCCTACTTATTTTGGTGCACCAAAATGTGATATTTTCAATATATCTAGAAAAGAGTTTGCTTCAAATTTAAAATGTAAACTGAAATAGTACTTACAAGTCACTGCATTACCCAATAGTGTAACTTTAAGAATTTGTAGTGTTTCTACTCATTTCCATTAAAAGTTTTTATTATTACTGGTGACATGTTAAACACTGCCCTCTCCGGGAATGCAAGAACCCATGCCTAGGAATATTTTAATATTATACTTATTATTATTACATGAAATTGGTTTATAGCTCATATATTATACCCCTATTATTAATAAAATAACGTGCTTAAAATGATTTTTAGGAAAAATTTTAACATTGGACAATGCTAAAACATTATAGGTTGACTATCCCTATCTAATTTTTTTCGTGTCCGTGTCTGGCATTTATACAGTGTGTCTCAAAAAATTGGGCTGTGATTATCAGGACTTCCGCCCTCTTTGAGATCACTCAACCGTGAAAATTTTGTTGCCAGCATGTAGCTTAGTCAGTTATCTTCTTTTCCTGCAAAAATTAGAAACTTCCATCAACATCTTATGCAAATATCGGTAGTTAAGCAAGATCATGCTTTTTCAACTTCTGCCAATGGGATTTACACAGTTAAGGAGTGATGGGAGAAAACTTGGGCTGAGCATTTTACCTATAGGGTCTCTAACCATAAATCGTATAGAGAGCATCAATTAAAGTATGCATTTTATGAATCCTTATGACAAGGCAGAGAGGGTATGTCTACTTGTACGCAAATATCTCCACAAGCAGAGATACCCGCCCCGAAAATGTCCACTTTCAATAAATTCTGCGTATGGGCCTGTACGATTGGTCAACTATATATAACAATGCTCCAATTTTGATATAAGATTGGATCGATTAAACCAATTAGTCCTAAAAACTAAAACTAATTAGTCGAGCTATGAGTTGCAAAATATTGGGCCAGACGCAGTCGAGCCCATATATTTTAAAACTTATAGCGAGACCAATTAATATTGGTCGTAAATCATCCAATTTTATCATTATCATGTTTGGATCCGATATTTTCACACACTTGGACTCCTCAAAACATGATAATTCTGAAAGGCATGCAATAGTTTATCTTGTCGCAAGGACCTACTGTGTATAGTTTATGTAGTATACGACTTATGGTTAGAGAGCTATTGGCTGAATGCTCAGCCCAAGTTTTCTCCCTTCACTCCTTAACTGTGTAAATCCCATTGGCAGAAGTTGAAAAGGCATGATCTTGCATAATTGCCGATATTTGCATAAGGTGTTGATGGAAGTTTATAGTTTTTGCAGGAAAAGAAGATAACTGACTGACTATGTTACATGCTGGCAACAAAAATTCCACGGTTGAGTGATTCCAAAGAGGGCGCAAGTCCTGAGAATCACAGCACAATTTTTTTGAGACACACTGTACATGTGTTCAATATTGACTGATATTAATAATAATCAAGATATGTCTCCAAGTCTGTTTTGAGACCATGTAATTAACATGTCCTTTAAGAAGATCACATATCTAAAGGCTGAAGACACAAACTATATAAGACGTAGGACGCATCTATGAAGATCAGGGATCCCCGAATTTAATGAGGTTGCTAGACCGTTCGAAGTAATTAAGTCAAAATATTTGGTTGATTTGTGGTTAACTGCGCATACGGAATATATGCTAATATAACTCTTTCATTGGACACATCTCTATTCAATAAATTCATCTCTCTCCAAAATGTCTTTTCATAGCATTGGTGACGTTCTAATTATTCCACCCTATCGTTCTTTAATTGAAATGGTCCGTCATTTTTTGGTAGACGTTTCATATAGAAATCCCAAGATGCAAATGAGGTATTGCCATTTATTCCGTCAAGCCCTACTGCAGAACATCATACAGCCCATGACGGAATCAACTGTAATACCTCATTTGCATACTTGCGACATCTAAATGAAACGTTTACCCATTTTTAACCATTGTGCGCTCAATTAAAATCGTCAGTATCTTATAATTGCCCGTGCCATGTTTCTTTTTTGTTTGTTTGTTTTTTTGACAGGCAATGGTTTGAAACTGGCATAGTTTTACATTAAAAGTAAAGAAAAATTTACTTTTATAATGATATGGTTTAAATTATTGCGATTATGTTTGTTACACAAGATGGTGTCGAAATTAACATCTGGATTCCCCGATTTTAATCCTATAATGTGCAGTAAACTGCTCTGAGAAGGGTTTTGCGCATTCATAACATATTAAGTACAATTTTAGGCCAATTGAGGGCATTTTTAGAGAAAAATGGACATTTGAAACACCCCTCATTAATGACGCTAGTATATTAAGTTTATATACTTGTTTGTTCATTCAGTACTGGAAGAAGTTAACGGCACCAAAAGAAGAGCCTAAGAAGGATAAGAAGGCTGACGCTAAAGAGGACGGAGAAGAAAAGAAGGAGGAAGGAGGAGAAGAAGGAAAGAACGAGGAGAAGAAAAAGGGCGAGGCAGAAGCAAAGGAGGAAGAGAAGAAAGAAGAGGAGAAACCAAAGGAGAATGGAGAACCAGCACCTGAGGAAAAGAAAGAGGAAGGGGAGAAGGGTGAAGAAGAGGCCAAGTGATGAGAAGTTCTTTACATAGTGGGTTGGGAGATTTTTAAGAATGATGCGATTTCACTGTAAGAAATATTGGAATCCGTTTAGTGGTTGTGCGCATGTGCACTGTGTTCCTGACGTCATGTGGTTCCGTGATTTAAAGGAGCAGTGGTTATTTATAAGAAGTGCTTTCAGAAGTCAACGGCTTCAAGTTGTACAATTTTGTGATTAAAATACTTGACGGAATTTATGAAGATGTTTTCAAATCACGGAACATCCATTTGGCAATGCTGCATGCACAACTTGGTATAAGCGTGGCTCCAAATGAGTTTTCAAACAAGGATGTGAGATCGCAATGTACATTTTATAAGCGTATAAAGTTAGTTTATTTGATCGTGATAACCGCTGTAAAAATAAAAACATACTTGATTTGGTTTGATTTATTTTCTTTCAAATCCACGCTTCACCAAAAGTAAGCGTATCCGTGATTTGATGTTGGAATGTCTAATATCATTTTGGCACAAGTGTATAGGGCTAGCATAATTATATAAAAGTCAAAGTAATTCAGTTGTATATTTAAAAAACTAATAGTATTAATACCATAACATTTATGTTAATCACTACAGTTAAGAGTGGTTACTATGTAAAAATACATTTTGGTTGGTTTTACTGTGTGATTACAGTTGAGTTCTTTGTTAAGAAACTACTGGGGATATGTTCAGAGGATATACATTTTGACTAATATCCGTATTTTTTTCAAAGACGTATCTTCCCAAAACATCAGCTAATTATTCCCAGGATGAGCAAATTCATGGCAATGCTATACACTATATCGTAGCCACTGCATTGTCATGGATTTGGAACCATTCATTTCCATTCACACACACACACAAATTAAAAATAGATAAAGCAAAATGGAGAAGAAACGAACAAGGTTCAACAAAGAGCGTCCATGATCAAACGTTAAAGGCCTTTGGTTAAATTTTTTAAAATATTGTTTTTTTATTGTTTAAATTCTAATTTAAATTTAGAGGTCAATTTACATGAAACCTAAATGTAGATTTAATTGATATTTATTGGTACCACAGCTAGGCACATCAGTAGTAAATTTTAATCAACCTTAAAATGGGTCCTTTTGAGACGGTCATGCACTTTGTAAGTTCCGAAACTAATTCAGCCTATCGCGGGATTGTGGACACACACACTCTCTCACACACAGTCACTCACACGAACACATACAAACACAAACATTGTATGGGGTACATTTGATTTAAGAAGAGAGTATTGTTGTTAACACATTTATCACAATGCCTTACGAGATGGAGATTCCACTACTCTTCTTTAGAGCTGGTGATGTGCATCTGTATTAACAATGGGTTTTACATAAAATAGCCCAATTTTAATCACTCCACATGGTATTATGATAATATGTAAAAAATCAGTTGAAAAGTAAGTTGGGTTCTTACTTTTTAAGATCGGCCTTTCATCTTTTAGACAATTTATAGCCGGACTTTATCCCGGATATAACAAAGTTTTTACGACCTTCTTAAAAAGCTCTATTGGAATCAATGTACAAGATGTGTATAATGGTTTTATTGAAAACAAAATATGAAAATTAAAAAAAAATGAATTTGATAACGTGCGATGGCTCTCGTGTTTTATAAAATGAAAGCTTGAGGTTCTTTTCGTTAGAAAAATTTGTTTTTGAAAACAATGTAAAGGATAAGTTATTAAAGTATATATATAATGATACTATGTTGGTATCTTGAGAGCTTTAAGAGACAGTGAGAGAGCGTGTGAGAATGTGAGTGAAATCGTTTTTGGTAGAGATAAAAACTTTCTGTACTTAAGCCGTGGTGCTATAATCGACCTGTTATTAAAGTACAGGCATGGACAATAATCGCTAAATAACAATTAGGATGTGTCATAACGGTGAAGCACGTGCATCCAGTATTTCTTGGTTGTAGCGTTTCACCACAGGCATGCGCATTGTGCACCTAGCTACCCTGATTTCAGCACTTATCGTTTTTCGTCAGCATAGTGGCCTCACATAATTAAGCCTGTCAAAGTTAGAGGCCATGTTATAACTTTTGCTTCCAAAACTTACGTTGGCCAGTCTAAGGAAGTGTAGAGGTTTTTGTCATGTATGTAAGATGTGAAGCTGTGAGAAAAAACAGGAACATTGTATATTCCCCATAAAATGTCTATATTGCAAAATAACTCGGTGATCGTGAGAGTATTCAGTGGTATGTAGCTAGCTCTAGTATAACGTAGTCTTTGTAGACGTATCACGAGGTATTGTTAAACGGTAGTTAGACCTATTGAGATGACTGTTTATGTAAACTTGGTTGTACCGCCTTGTATAATGCGTTCCTACATCACCATATATTGATATTGGACAATTTGTGTTGAAATGTGTTACAAATGGGCGCCGCCATAATTCGAAGGATGTTATCATCTTTCGTACCCAAGGGTTATTTGTCTATGTAAATTACAGGAATCTTGGATCGGCGGCGTGCCATAAGGTTTATTCATTACCACCATATGCACGTATTGATTCAAATGCTTTCATTGTTTTAACTGTGTACCCAGTACTGATATACGTGCATCATTCCAACAACATTCCATGGACCAATCAGATTATCTGAATATGTCACCATGGTAAAGGATTTCTTCAAAAAGCGTGCTATTTATACAAACGTACACAGAAACAAAACCTGTTTGTAGACTAAAAACCTATTGTATAATTAATTGACAATATAGCTCTGTAAAAAGGCAAGCCTTGCCAGGCTTTACTTGAAAAAAATGAAGCGAGAGCCTGAGAATTTGGAATTTGAGAAAGCGCCGCTGATTTGCTCACTGGTACCCAGTGACCTCAGTCTTCAACATCAAAGTTAATTGAGATTTGATGAAGCCTCTGTGCACAGGGTATCAGTGATTTGTAGTCAACATTTGTATATTTCCATTTCTGCTCTATATCATTCCACGCAACTGTCTGTGAGTAGCCATGCTCATTCAAGTGAATGTTACCCCTTATCTAACAGTAAAATAACATCTTGGCACGCCCGGATGTTGAATCCGCAATGCATTTCTTTATGTGTTTATTAATTCGCTTCTAAGTGGAAAAATAATGTGAAATATATTTTAATACTTATTTAACAATGTAAAAAGGTGTCCTCTATAGTATTTTCTTTTTCTAAATATGATTTTTAACTTCTATGTATTATGTTTTCATATCTTTCTGTCGTAAAACAAGGTGCTTGGTCTATTAACGGTTTGGAATTAAGTCAGCAGCCTATTCATGGCGCGAAAAGAGTATGGGTGTTTCTAGAGATTGAAATAGTTTAGATAGAAGAGGTTTTTAAGGTGGTTAAAATTTCGACAAAAAAATCACCGAATTCTAATATGCTTCCAGCTCCCCCCTGCGGCGCCAATGTTTGATTATATCTACACCACCCTAAAATTCAAGGGCGAAACTGAATTTTTCTGTTTGAATTGATAACACAATCACAAAAGCCATGACTTTCTTTATTTAATAATAGGCAAAAGCATTGCGTGACCTTTTATTACTTGCATAATATTCTTTATTTTTATACTTAATTTTACAATGTCTTTGTTTTAGTAGGAAATGTGGTTTTACCATTTTAAAAACATTTTTGAAGGTAATGAAGTGCATTTTATACTGCCACTTTTTCAAGTTCAAAAGAAATCTACTTCTTCCGCATTTGAATTGGTTTTGTTAGATTTTATGTTCCCTTGACTTATTGTTCCAATAACGCATGTATTTTGTAGGGTGTAGAGATTGGGAGAACGGTGTCCCAACCATTTTGCATGCTCGATATATACACCAAACTGGCATTTTCATACTGGATCAATGACACTTTATACACAATATTTAAAACAGGACTTAACATTATTTACATGATATCACGCCTGACCTCCTTACCCTATAACGGAATAGGGTATCGCTGAGTCGGCTTCATCGTATCAATAATGCCCTCTGGGGATAAAATGTTCCTGGGTATTCCACGGACAGAGCTAAAGCTTTGTTTGGGGGCAATAAAAACGAACTCAAAATTAATGAAACATACCGGTAAAGTGTTCCAAGAAGGACACCGTCGTTTCCTTAAAGCTGTTTTGAAAGGAGACAGTCCATGGACAGGCATTTGCCTGGAAGGGGATTTATGGCATTCATGGTTCAATGCTGAAGCTCCATTTTGACATTAGGAACGACAGAAATCCATGTTATTAATGCTGCATCCGAAAGAACAGATATTTTCAGCGGTTGAAGATTGACGGTTGCGCATGCTGTTGTAGCTATCACTGTTACTCCCTCTCTCTGCAGTCATCCAGTTTGACAGGGCTACGATTGGTGCTTGTGCTATTTAATCAGTATTCTTTTTTGCCTGAGAGTGCTCTTCTAAAGTCCCACCTCATTGGTGTATTTTACTCCTACTATTGTCACCTTTTGAATAAAACATAATCTTGGGATATAAATAGAACTTACGTCATTATTATTGCGAGTTACACTGAAAGGTGTTACATACCGGTGGCGTAATTTCAGTTTAAAACATCAAGCATTATGGTTCATAAAAAAGGGCCCTTTGTAATGTAAATTAAGCATTACCATTGTAGAGTCAACGTTTTCAAGACATGTACTACATAATTATCGTAAAGTGCAAAAAAAAGAAAACTATTTTAAGGTAAACTTTTAATATTGTAGGTACTACCATCCACCAAATCTTCTCATAGTGTATCTGAGATGTAACTTTTTCTTGTTGCATGGGTGGTAACCACAATAACACATATGTCAGTCGCTGCATCAGATCGATTTATTCGCTGAGACTTGAAAATCCAATGCTGTGCACTGACGAGGGTGCAGTATGTTTCTGTTGCTGAGATTCCGGTACAATTGACCATGTGGGATTTTTAACTTTTGCCTAAACGTTGTACCGGACTCTTAGATTAAATTGGTGATGCCCAATTTAACAGTGATTTAACGGAGGTGCCTTGTAGCTGGATATTAAGATTTCCATTATTTATTTGGTGTTGACATTAAAACTTCCAAAATATTCTAATGGTAATTTTGAAATAATACTGATTAAAAAATCGCTTCTAAAAGTTAACGTAGATGTAAAGGTATAGAATGGGTAATGGTGGATATAATAGTACCCAAATATCAATGTTTTTACTTTGTATGTGATTGTGCTCTTTATATACGCAATTTTCATATAATTTATATTATTTGATTCCTTTTTCGCATTGTCCGCCAATGCTTATATATAGTGCAAACTTTTGTACAGTATACGATACACTATTTTTTAATTTGGGAGGATGACATACTCATGGTTAGAACATTTGGTTATGCTGGAGTTAACCGTGTTTATCTTTAACGGTCTGCTTGTAGGACTAATGGATTTTCACAATTTACCACAATGGACACCTTTCTACGGAGGTCCTCGTGCTCTGCTTTCTAATCTACGACTGCATAAAGTCGAGTGCTCGTGACTATGTATTTTGAGCCAACCAAAATCATTTTCATGACACGTAGAAAGTGATCATTCCTTTTTATAAAAAAAAAGTTTTACCGATATATCACTGGTATTGATGAATCGGAGCACAGCGGCTACACCCAGATGTGACATGTATGAGCAATGACGTCATAAGAGTGTAGTCCGATTTACATCTGATATTGGTGCCCTTCCGTTACTTGGTCAAGTTCATAACTTTTGTTATTGTATTTGAACTCTTATAAATTGTATAATGTAGATAGCTTGTCTGATTCCAAAGCGCTGATATAATTTAAACCAGTGTAATCCAAGGTTTATTTGTTTTATTTAAAACCGAATGATTATTTTGCCAAGAATGGCTATTGCTTAATAGATCACACACACAATCCATTCCACAGTAGTTTAGCATTAGGTTGATCTCTTACACAGAGCCCTTTTCACTCAATATAATCGACTCAATGTAGCAAGCTGAGCAGGCTGAACGATGGCGATGTATGATATTAATTATAACCTACCTAAATGTCTTGTATATTTCTATGCGTGAAACAACGAAAGTTGGAACTTCTAAAATTGGGGTCTGATCAATATAAAAGGAACGCAAGTTATAATTATAAAGAGTAGCAGATGAGATGGCTCGGCGTTTGATTGAAGAAACTACTGTAAGGGTTTATTGTAAAATTCTTGGAAAGGCCCGATGAGTCCTACCATCGTTCATCATTACGCACGGATGTTGTGCTGTTCAATGTTATGACGAAAGAGGGCGTAAATGACTCAGGCCAGGACTGGTGAAAATAGTCAGTTGTGTCAACTCTCGTTGTTTCAGGTCATAACTCTCGTTTTCTTGCGTGATGTCAAATAAAATAGTTGTTGCGCTAATATTTGTTTTGTTTTGTCTCACTATACCTGAGTGATGTGTGAGTGTTTAATAAATGGGAAATTTGTCTTCATATATTTTAGGAAACATATACACGTGGACTTTAAACTAAAATTGTTTAACTGGGATAGAACGAATATGCAAGTTGTTATGTCCATTTGGGCATTTTTCGACCATCCATGGGATCAACGAATGTGAGGTCTATATAACAACTTTGAAAAAGTATAAGTAACATGAACCTGGAAAATACTACTTATTCCTGATTCTCAAACACTGCTTATACTCGCGATTTTCATATTTTAGTGTAGGATGGTATGTATATTTGCATTTTTTTTTGCTAAGGATGCTTTTTTGGTATCATTGGATAGAGTAGACATCCAGGTATCAGAAAAGTATTGGTCGCATTTTTTTATCTGAAAAGCGTTTTGCCGCCATCTTGGATTTCAAAATGGCCGCCATTTCCAAAGGATTTTGACATATATCTTTTGTTCTGAGCAACATTGGAAGTCAAATTTGGTGGCCTAACCTATGTTTTCAATACCTGGGAGTTCAGGAATATGATAATTAACCTAATATATCCAAGCTGTGCTTTGTAACACCCCTCGCCCATAATGGGGGAGGGGGGAAATCGTTATAACACCGTTGTCCATACCTCAGTCCCCCTTTGAGATTTGCTATAATAGAGGTCATATCATTTCAATGCTTTTTTGGTGTCATTGGATATAATTAACATCCAGGTATCAGAAAAGTATTGGTCGCATTTTTTTATCTGAAAAGCGTTTTTACGCCATCTTAGATTTTAAAATGGCCGCCATTTCCAAAGAATTTTTTGCCCTATAACTTTGGTTGTGAGCAACATTGGAAGTTAAATTTGGGTGCCAAACCTATGTTTTTAATACCTGGGAGTTCAAAATGTGATAATTAACCTAGTCTAACCAACCTGTCCTTTCAACATCCCTCATCGGTGGTGGTGGTGGTGGTGGTGGTGGTCGGGGGGGGGGGGGTTGGTCGTTGTTACGTTGCTTCCTCCGCCCAATTCCCCCTTTAAGATTTTATATAGTAAGGGTCATGATTGGTGTGTGGTAGAAAAATACCTATGTATAGCTTTTGGTCCCCTCTATGCACAAAAAAAAACCCGAAAAATATGCCAACATTCCACATGCCTCTATGACGTCATAAGTGTGCCCTGACAAAATGCAGAATATGGGAAACATTCCGTTAGAGATGAAAAGGTTAGAAACCGGGGTTTTGGCTTAAAATGTTAATAAAAACAATAAGTTTGAATTCTATAGACGAGATGACACGTGCGCACCTGCAGGGCTTGTGCTTTTAAAATTCGCACTCAATCAGTAGGATAAGGCTATTGGATACTGTAGCTGTATGGGCAAATTCTTCATACCTCTAACATGTCAGTATAGACTAGATGCTAACCTGTGTTTGTAAACATTGATGTCACATATCTTCTATATCCTCGTGATAAAAAAATATTTGAAGGTTCGCACAAACCTCCCATTTTGAAAAGTTCATGCAACCACCATTAAAGGAGACGGGGTTCTACTTTAAGGATAAAAGTCATCTTAAATGACTGCCATTTTGTAATCAATTTGTTCACAATGTAGGATGTGAATGCCATACAAAATCTCTTACCAACGCGCTACCACTGCCTCAGGTGCAACAGATTCTGCAGTCAGGATATATGCAAAAGTGTGTCGTGCTTCTTGCTCCAGTCTAGTATACAAGGCCTAAGGATCTGGTATTGTTGGATGAAGAACATTGTCCTGAGCCCAAAGATGTGCTGTAGATATGTTGAGGTCAGGCTCCTTTTGTATATAGGTGGCAACTTATCGGCACTTTGGTTTTGGAATTTCCATCTGGGTGTAGCAGGATCTCCAGCAGATATTTTTGTACTGATAAGCTAATAAGAGAATACTTCCACAGCTTGAATTTATATACTTGTACTGATGGTGTTTCATTATTTCCCAGCAATGGTTCTCATGGTATCGTCGAGCACCGTGTTCAGTCTCCTGCACGAGAGCTATTGCACCATGCTGGGGCGGCATATAATCAGCAGCGCTGTAGACCAGAGCCAGGGCGGCTGTGCGCAGGGCGGTTGGACTAGCACCCCATGATGATCCAGCAAGGTGGCGTTAGCTCTCGAAGATACCTTTTTCAGATACTGACCTGAGGTGCAACGACAAGTAAGCTGCCGACCAAGCCTCTCTCCCAGACAACCCGGTGCAGGACTGCATGGCAGAGGCGCTCCACCGAGGTTGATCGGAAGCCGGTGATGACCCCCCCCCCCCCCGGTGCCAAGATGGAAGGCAGCAGCGGTGGTCCCTTCCCCACTTAGCCCAAGCCTCCAGGTCTCGAGGGCCATACCTGCGGCAAGTGCACCCTCTCACCCTCCAAGTGAAGAAGGGCAAGACCGTTGGCGCAGCCATACCGTCCAGATGCCACTTGAGGCAAATCACCGACACACAAGTTAAACAGCGTGGGAGCCAGCGCTGATCCCCGTGGTCACTCCGTTCCTCAGATGACGCAGCCGACTGCCCAGCGGGCGGGCAGGATTTCGCCGTGGCCGGAGCGCTGTACGTCAGGTTGTGGGGCTCACGTATGATTTTGTGGAGAGCTTTGAGGGCCACCTGTGATGTATGTCCAAATTATTGCATGGACGTCAGGCAATGCTGAAGCCATCTCTTGACGCAATTTGTCATGGGTTGAAGCAGTACACTTCTGTGGGATGAACTTGTTAGTTAAGTTAACCAAAGTTTTAAATCCGGTTTTGTCCCCGCTAAACGGGGTGGCCAGATACACCTCACACTCAGCAATACTGCTGTGTAAGGATTTATTGGAGCAAAGATACCTATGACTATCCCTGTGTTTGTACCAAGCTCGGAAAATCTGCAAAATATGATCACCCACCAGTGTCCTGGGTGAAGAAGTACACTTTGTTACATACTAGGATGATCTTTTCCAACTATTTCTAGGGCATTAATCAGCATCAACATCATTGCCTCTTCATGCGTGCTCACATGGCTTCATTAGAATGAAATTCATAGCCTGGAGATCAAGGTGCAGGAGCTGGTACAAGAAGGTGCAGCCAATCAGCTAGTTTCTCCATATATCAACTGTAAGAGGTTTCTTGTTTAAGGTAGCATGGCGGTAGTATAAGCACTAATATATGCCAGCCCGGCAAGTTTAAGACGTGCAAGAAGACAAAGGATGGCCTTACTCTGTACCTGGCTGACAAACTAATCAAGCTAAGCAAGAAACCAGTAGTCACATGGTACATACTGCATGTTGAGATGTTCAAATAAACTCCATGGAATACCAAGCTACAACAGTTGTGAGCACACATGAGGCTGACACATTGAAGATGACTTATGCCCTAGAAAGAGTTGTAAAAAAATCCCAGTACACTGACTAGTCCTGCTTCACCCAGATGGAAGAAATTGTAATATTTTATGAAGAGCATATCAACCTCTATGAGGGCAATAAAAGCACAACATTTTAAAATATGGTAAGGGCATCTTCTTGGCAATACGTGTTTGTTATGGACATTGTATGGGATTCACATCCTTGAAGTAAAAATAAGGACCCATCTCCTTTCCCGGGGTGGCATGAAAATATTGTTTTTTATGATGAGGATATGGAATTCTAACTCATTGTTTAGAAACACTTTTTGTTTTCATAAACATTTTAGCTGTAAACCTGGCATGGCAAAAATCACATGTTTTAGCATTTTGGCTATAAGCAAATGTTTCCCATGTGCTGCATTCTCTCTAAAGGTAAAAGCGAGCAAACCTTATGACGTCATGGAGACGTCATAAGTGGAATGTTGGTATTTGATGTATTTCTTGATAGAGGAGACCAAAAGTTTTACATGGGTATAAAATACCAAACACCAAATCATACGACCCTTATTAAAAAATCTCAAAGGGGACTGGGGTAGGGGCAGTGTAAAAATGATTGCCCTCACCCCCCCCCCCCCCGGTGCCAAGATGGAAGGCAGCAGCGGTGGTCCCTTCCCCACTTAGCCCAAGCCTCCAGGTCTCGTGGGCCATACCTGCGGCAAGTGCACCCTCTCACCCTCCAAGTGAAGAAGGGCAAGACCGTTGGCGCAGCCATACCGTCCAGATGCCACTTGAGGATGTAGGAAGAGGAGAGACGGGAGTCTGCAAATCACCGACACACAAGTTAAACAGCGTGGGAGCCAGCGCTGATCCCCGTGGTCACTCCGTTCCTCAGATGACGCAGCCGACTGCCCAGCGGGCGGGCAGGATTTCGCCGTGGCCGGAGCGCTGTCCGTCAGGTTGTGGGGCTCACGTATGATTTTGTGGAGAGCTTTGAGGGCCACCTGTGATGTATGTCCAAATTATTGCATGGACGTCAGGCAATGCTGAAGCCATCTCTTGACGCAATTTGTCATGGGTTGAAGCAGTACACTTCTGTGGGATGAACTTGTTAGTTAAGTTAACCAAAGTTTTAAATCCGGTTTTGTCCCCGCTAACGGGGTGTCAGATACCTCACACTCAGCAATACTGCTGTGTAAGGATTTATTGGAGCAAAGATACCTATGACTATCCCTGTGTTTGTACCAAGCTCGGGAAATCTGCAAAATATGATCACCCACCAGTGTCCTGGGTGAAGAAGTACACTTTGTTACATACTAGGATGATCTTTTCCAACTATTTCTAGGGCATAAGTCACATCAACATCATTGCCTCTTCATGCGTGCTCACATGGCTTCATTAGAATGAAATTCATAGCCTGGAGATCAAGGTGCAGGAGCTGGTACAAGAAGGTGCAGCCAATCAGCTAGTTTCTCCATATATCAACTGTAAGAGGTTTCTGTTATAGGTAGCATGGCGATAGTATACCACTAATATTGCCAGCCCGGCAAGTTTAAGACGTGCAATAAGACAAAGGATGGCCTTACTCTGTACCTGGCTGACAAACTAATCAAGCTACGCACGAAACCAGTAGTCACATGGTACATACTGCATGTTGAGATGTTCAAATAAACTCCATGGAATACCAACACATGAGGCTGACACATTGAAGATGACTTATGCCCTAGAAAGAGTTGTAAAAAAATCCCAGTACACTGACTAGTCCTGCTTCACCCAGATGGAAGAAATTGTAATATTTTATGAAGAGCATATCAACCTCTATGAGGGCAATAAAAGCACAACATTTTAAAATATGGTAAGGGCATCTTCTTGGCAAAACGTGTTTGTTATGGACATTGTATGGCATTCACATCCTTGAAGTAAAAATAAGGACCCATCTCCTTTCCCGGGGTGGCATGAAAATATTGTTTTTTATGATGAGGATATGGAATTCTAACTTTGTTTAGAAAAACACTTTTGTTTCCATATCATAAACATTTTAGCTGTAAACCTGGCAAAAATCACATGTTTTAGCATTTTGGCTATAAGCAAAATATTTCCCATGTGCTGCATTCTCTCTAAATGTAAAAGAGAGCACACTTATAGACGTCATGGAGACGTCCATAAGTGGAATGTTGGTATTTGATGTATTTCTTGACTAGAGAGAAAGACCAAAAGTTTTACATGGGTATAAAATACCAAACACCAAATCATACGACCCTTATTAAAAAATCTCAAAGGGGGACTGGGGAAGGGGGCAGTTAAAAATGATTGCCCTCCCCCCCCCATGGGTGATGGGTATTCCAAAGCACAGTTTGGTCACACTAGGATAATTATCATATTTTTTAACTCGCAGTTATTGAAAACATAGGTTTGGCCACCAAATTTGACTTCCAATGTTGCTCAGAACCAACTTATAGAGCAAAATCTTGTGGAAATGGCGGCCATTTCGAAATCCAAGATGGCGCCAACGCTTTTCAGAGAAAAATGCGACCAATACTTTTCTGATACCTGGAGGTCTACTCTATCCAATGACACAAAAAATCCAAATTATACGTCTCTTATTATAGAAAATCTCAAGAGGGATGGGGGTAGAGGCAGCGGCTTAAGAACGATCGCCCCCCCCCCAATGGTGAGGGGTGTTGCAAGCACAGCTTTGTTAGAACTAGGTAATTATCATTTTTTTGAACTCCCAGGTAGTGAAACATAGGTATGGCCACCAAATTGACTTTCAATGTTGCTCAGAACCAAAGTTATAGGGGAAAATCCTTTAGAAATGGCGGCCATTTTGAAATCCAAGATGGCGCCAACGCTTTTCAGAAAAAAATGCGACCAATACTTTTCTGATACCTGGAGGTCTACTCTATCCAATGACACCAAAAAAAGCATCCTTAGCAAAAAAATGAAATCGTACATAACAGCCTACACTATTTTTAGCTATAATCAAACTTTAAACTCATCTATCTCAAAATGCCATTTTTGCATGGTTATGCTTTCAAAATTTGTTGCAATTAAAATTGATACATTAAAGTGGAAGTGGGATGATAATTTTAAAGATGCCCTGCCGTTCTTATGCCAATTCCGCCAAAATCTAATTTTCAGCTTGATAATACATAGACATCGTTTTAATGATCTCATATTACTAATTCATGTGCATGCATAGCTGGACAAGGGGAACAACTTCTGAAATATAAGTTTTTGCCAATGGTAGAAATAACCAAATCTAAAACTTTACAAATCCAGTCCACCCACTAGCAATCTAGTGGCCGTAGTCGAAATGCTGTTTACCATGTGGCCCCGAATGCCCCTTTCCGTCATTAAGTTTGGGATGTCAGATGGATCATGCTGGATATCTCGAGCAACCACGCCGTTAAAGGGACTCCATTTTGGACATGGTAACCTCAACCACGTACACACGACATCCCGAGACTAATTGATCATTCGCACAATGACAGTTACGAGGTTTAGAACCGGGCGTATGCAGATGCAGATGCGGTAATGCAGTGAGAGCGTCCATGCCCAGCTGTGTTCAGAAATGTGACCGCATAAGTTCAACGTCTCACCTTGCGACTCGATCGTATACGGTCCACATCGCCTGAACAGGCATCTGGGCATGGGCGCTCTCACGGCATCACCGCATCTGCATACGCCCGGTTTTCTAAACCTCATGACTTGCAAATCGCGCTCGGCGCTGATGGGCGACGGCCGCATGAAATGAATGGATTCCCATCGTGCCTTATGTCTTATGCTTATGCCAGAATATGTTTTTGTACCTATCTAAAAGGAGCCTGGTATTGTGCCATCCAGTCGATATTTTACCTCTTCTTCATGGTCCAGGTCAGATCCATATAACAGGATACTCTCTACACAGCTAGCTATATAGCTTTGAAGAAAGTCACCTTGTTAAAATTGGAGATAGCAGATTGCCATAAGAGATATAGTTTATTGCAGGCATTCCAAGCTTGTCCTTTGCGAGACAGAAGTCTTTCTTGCTGTCGGCAACATAGCACCCTATATACATGAAGTCTGACCTCTTTGAGTTAGGTCAATTGTAGATGCAGATAGGTTGATGAGTCCCTTCCTCGTTGACGGCCATGCATTCCATTCCGTTTCATGGCATTTACATGTAGGCCGACTTTATCTGCAGCATTCTCAAATGATGTTTATAGTGGTTCTTGTGCAGCGCATACCACATCCCCTGTTAGAGCTACGTAAGCAAGGTCTGTGAGATATTGACTTTGGTGACGTCTAGAATGCTTGGGTTTCATGGTACCTTTTTTCGTCGTTCATGATGTCAAGAATCTGAAGATGTAATCAACCATGATTACAAAGAGGTAGGTGCAAGGCTATCTATCTTCTTGGAGGATTCCATTAGTTATTAGGAACTCCGGGCCCATCAATGGTCTGCACAAAGCTAGGTGGGTTGTCCTATATGATGGCAATTGCTTTGATGGTCTCATCTGGTACACCGTAGTTGGGGTTTGTTGCGAAAACCGTTCTGGTTCCGTCGGAGAATGGGATCTATGTGAAGATTAATTCTGTTAAGCAGCATTGAGTTGTAAATCTTAAAAGCCAGTGGTGACAGTGTGATTCCTCTGTAGTTTTGGGGTTTGAACGTTGTTGAAAGGGCACCTGTTTTGTTTCCCGTGTAGGTGTCCAGATTACTGCGGATTGTTTGTCAGACCAGGTGTCCTTGGTGTTTTCAAGTGCTTCGGCAGTTCCTGAAAGCCCTATATAGTGAAAGATCTAGTCCTGGATGGGAGGGGTCTGCTATCATTGTGATTGAAGTAAAGTTTCATCAAGGTTTTTGCTGTTATCTGACCGGTATGCCATTAGAGTTTATTGGTGAACCATGTGTTTGAGGAGGGCGCTCCTCAATCTAGATTCACCTTTGATTCTTAAAGTGGGGTAGCCTTCCTGTCCGGTCCGCTCCCTCAGGGCCTAACCATGGCAGCAGCATCTTATTTTAATCTTTTTGCCTAGTGCCCCCGTTCCCCGGCACCTTCCTGAAGTTTCATACTGGATGACGCCATTTTCAGCTTTGGTAGCAAATAACCCCCCTCCCCTATTTTTTGGTACATTTGTATCTGATCTCATCCGGCTGAGGCACATATATCATCCTAGAATGCAAAATGAATTTTGGGGGGGGAACCTGCGGCTATCTAGAATAATGACCATCATTCGTCACTTTTTTGATATATACAATTGCCAATGTACAACATTTGGGGGGGGTGCAGGCATAGCCTATTCAATAACATGTTCCACAATACTAACAGAAATTTGAAAATCTCCCTTAAAGATTCATGAGCTCTATTACCTTTGTCGAAATATTGGGCCGTAGGATAATGCAAATTAGCAAGTCTTGCCAGGCTTCCCTTTTTCTACCTTTTTGATGTTTGTGTAGCAGATCTTACTGCCAAGTTACAGCAAAAACCTTCTGTTGGCAATTTTTATTCAGTTGTACCTAGTGTTTTTCATAGATTGAGTGGAACTATATCCCTTGATCAATTACACATGACCATTTAAAGATAATGACGGATCCTGAGCGCTGCAGCAGTAAAACATACATATCAAAATACGTGTTCCTGAACACAAGGATTCCACAAATTATGGGGTTGCCTTATCTATGACAATTTTTTCATTTGAGAATTTATTAAAAGTGCAAACACAGAATTTCATCTCGGCTTAGTCAGAAGAAAGTTCTTAAAATTGTTAAGAATGGGCTCCAACTGTCATCTCCGCACACGAAATATCATTTAATAACTTCCCTGTCAAGTTCAAATTCGTTAATCTATTACATAAATAAACCAATACATAATCCTTTCATTAAAACAGGTAAAATTGACAGTAATTTGTTTTTATTTTGGTGGCCATTTTGCATTTCTGACCAGATTCTGGGTACATATCAATCTAATTCCAAAGCGCAACATGTTTAAAACGATGCATGAAACCACCGTGAAGTCTAACAAGAAAACTAGAGAGATATACCACTGAGATGAATTTTGGCGGTCATTTGGTGCATCTTTGAATTTAAGGACACCTTCCTCCGCAGTCCCCAGACTAAGCACAAAGGTCTTGCGCCCAGGAAGCCGGAATAACCGAAAAAGCGCATAATGAAGAATACAAAGAACCTTCAATATCCAATTAAGATAATTTTGGCAGACAAGTAGATTTTAAAGCCTCCTCTTGATTTGACGGTCCGAATGACCTGTAGCTATATTTCGAAAGCTAAAGGTTCGTGATGACAGAACCATAGTCTAATTTTCAAATGGTCATTTTCCATATGATGAACCGCTGAGAAAACTTTCACTTGGAAATAATACAGTTTTTCCTGGCCTTGGAGATTTATATTTGAAGGACAGGCAACAGAAAGTTGTCATCGCTGATGAAACATCGGACCCTATATCGATGGTCTGGCATGCTCCAGGGTTCTGCTGCATGGCCCCATTATGTTTGTGCTTTAATCGCTCCTGTTGAGGAACATTCGTGCCATGGTCTCTCGTGTGTCCATCTACCTGAAGATACGCAGTATTGTTCTTAACCATGAAACAAACAGTGCCCACTTGCAAAAACCAAATTGAGCGTGCATTGTTACATCAAAACCTGGATGGTTAACACTCCTCATGTTAAATGACAGTAAGCGATGTACTACATGTTACTTCCAATATGCCCATCATACCCAAATCCTCATCTCATCCAACCGGGAAATCGCAAGTTACCCCAGTTCAAACTGTTCGCAATCTTATGCCATCTTCGACTGTCATCTAAACATGTCGCCCCATATCAATACCTCTGCAGGGGCATCCTCTGCCCCCTTCTGCTCTGATAATTGGTCAAATACGTAAATATGGACAAGCAACTACTGAGAAACTCATCCACGCCTTTGTCCATCAGATTGGACAGAATAACAGTCTCTTTTGTTCAATTGGCCTCCTGCAAAGAGCCCTCCAAAGCTTCCCAAAATACCACATTCCACTGCTCGGCTGACCTCTCTGTCCAGAAAACGCGAGCACATAAACCAGTCATCTACGATCTAATCTGGCTGCCAGTTCCAAAACAGATTGCTTACAAAGTTCTCATCCTCACATACAAAATTCTCCGAATTTTGTTCGCAGTATGTCCCTCCCGGCGTCTTCGTTTCATCTTACAAAAATCTTCGAATAGACTAGTCGCTCATCGGCCTTATAAAAACACCTTGTAAAATGTCACATCCAACGGGGTTCAACGATTACGCAATTTCGTTGTGAGAGATGCTCAAATTGAAATCCGACACCATAATTGTCTGTTTCCAGGGTCCTTTCAATTTAAGACTTTTCTGTAAATAAATTGGAATTAAAACTTAAAATTAAATGCACTTGTTTTTTTTTTTTTTCAGCTCAATGCAAAAACCTTCTATGGTAATTATTTTTGTTTTTATTAATTTTGTATTATTACTTTAATACCATGAAAACTTGCTGATCGAAGTAAACTGTGGTCTTACACCAGCCATCTTGTCTTTCTTATCTGGACATTAAAATTTTCTTCACTCCATTTCTTTTGTAATCCCGGGGATATTAATTTTTAAAAATTTTTGCTTTTTTTAAGTTTTTTATTTTTTTCTATTTTTGAGAATATTTGGTGTTACATGTATTTTTATCCAAAAGCAACTGCTGAACACCATGTTACTCTATGGTAAACTGAGCCCTTTTGTCTGCCACAAAATGGCCAAATAGAATTTTTTAAAGTCTCTCAGCAAAATCATAACTTTAAAGGGTCCAAATAACACCAAATAATGTTTTCTGAAGCCTTTTATCTCTTATACATCCAAAGCAAACATTTGAGCAGAAATAATTCTAACATTTTTAATTATTAAAAAAAAAAAAAATGTAGGTTTTTTTTACTCACACAGAGCTTCCCTGGGAGCTCAGCAAAATTTATCGTGGTCAACTAATGCTCACCTTAGCATTACCTAGAAAATCCTGCAGCTATAAATACTTGTAGAAATACCTACCATACAGGGCGTACCAGAAAAAAAGATTAATCCTGACAGGGCAATTTGGCGGTTGTAAGCAGCATCATGCTACTTAAATGTTTAACGTGTGAATGAATTTTACCATTGAATTGGCCTAATTCCTCAAGTAATTGTATTACATAAGGCTAATATTTCCACCTTTTTGCCAGATCACAAAATAAAGCATTTCCCATACCACACAAACAGCTTTAAAGGCCGCTCAGAGATTTCCTGAGGAGGCGCCCTCAATTTCCAAAAAAAGAGTGTTTTTTGCATATACTAATGCTTGTTCCATATACTATCACTGTGTGAAATTGGCAAGCTTAATCGAATCCTTCAATATGAAACCACAACCTTTGTTAGAAAATTCCGATCCAGAATTGTTGTAATACCCAGTATCCTATGGGGGACGTAATACTACACATCAATGTTTACTGCAATCAAAACCCGACAAAAAACTCGATTCATCTCAATTTCGGATTGTGCATTTTAGGTTACTATCTTTAGTTCTAGTTGACTAGTTTTCATTATTACACAAAAAAATATATTATCGAAATCTCTGAGTCCAGACTTTAATGTCACAAGTGCGTTTGACTTGCCATAATCTTGAAAGCAATGTTTCAATGAGGCATGACTGTAGAAATGCCATTAAGGTGTCTTTTGAAAGCTTAACTGTTTCTACTTTATGTAAAAATAATTATTAAATAGTGATGCAGCACGCTGTTTTGTCAAAACTTAACCCTTTGTTTGCCTAATCTATCGTGCAATCAGATCTACCTGAAGACAGTTGTAATTTGTATTTTCTGTCCGTAACGGGCCCAGAAAATTACAACACAGTGGGCCTATGAGGCACTGTGCGCACAACCAGTTGCTTCATAACATCAAAATGCACCGTCAAAATCGACTGAAATTTGTGCAGAATAACATATCCTGTGTATACCTAGTGAGGCATAACAAACATGACAAAAGAAGTGTTAGAATCACAAATCTCTTTAAGTTTATTTCTGGGATCGCCTCAAGAAGATAATAAACTCTAGTATTTAATGTAACTGTTTGTGGTATTATTTGCGGCCAATCAAAATGGGTGACCATTCTGTATCAAGATATTAAGTTTATGGTGTTAGAAGATTGTTATAATCGGTTGTCAGGTGACTCAGGTTGATAGGACATAACTAAAATATAATTAATATGATTGAATTTACTCTTCCAAGGCAGACTGCATGGCAAAGTTAGCCAGTAGATCAATATTTTCTTTACAAACAGTAGGTATTATTGGGAGTATCAGAGCTTGCAAAGCAAAACCCAGGTGGATTTGTAATGATGGATGTTGTCTAGAATGCAGTGAGTAGTAGTACCCGGTTAAAGGATTAGGCAGGCGATAATGCGAGAGAATCGAAAACAAATGTGGGAAGGAAAGGAAAAAAAATGCATTTTTTTAAACTTATAAATCAGGGATAAGTGTGCCCAATTCCAAGTATAACTGCTTTAAGTAAACAAACCACCAAATAGTGAAAAAATGAAGTATTGAGGGGAGGAGGAAATAAATTTGTATACCGTCTCCCGCAAAATAGACATACAGAGCCGGGCATCTCAAAAAATCTGCAACTAAACAGCTTATTGTGATTTACACCAGTACAAAATAAAATAGATAATAATGTTTGTGATTAGGTGGTAACGCACTGATCAATTGTTGTCATTTGGTGCCACATATCACGCTGAAAATATGTGATATTCACCTAGAAAGGGCTTTTTTTGACTCAATCGGGAATTTTGATAACGCCAGCTATAGAAATTACAGAACAGATAAAAAGTATGCCTTGTCTTATACACGGATTTCAAGCCAACAACTGGCAGGTTATGTTCGCATATCCATGCATAAAAAATATACAAATATGACTTTTGAGTATTTTTTTTTTCGGCTGTTTTCGGATTAGTAAATCTGTGCTAATCCCTTTAATCCATAATCCTTTCTAGGTGCTCTGAGCTGGGTAACTTCAATTGCTCTATGGAGCTCAAGCAGCACCACAGGGGTTTGCTAACTTGTGGACATTTAGTAAAAAAAAGTAGGGTGTCAACTTGCCGGCGCATCAGAACACATGCAAACTAAATGTGTTTAGCCGGGGTGTGGGGCAATTAGGTGTTTTTGGTGGTCTGGGATTGCTTTGATGACAACAGGACCATAGCCATGCCACACACACCAGCCGGCAGCCACCTGAATTGCTGTTATGCAAGTCATTTTATTTAGGAGTCTATGGGAAGTTTAAGTTATTTGTATAAGACCTTATTGGGTTAAATAATGTTATAAGTTCAGAAATTAGTTTTGAATGGTGCGGAAGAATACTAAAATTACCAGATTTTTGGTAAAGTCCGTTACTTATGGCATATTTTATTCAATTGATAAATGGGACTCAACGATTGTACGAGTAGATATGGATCACTCCATGCACGCTCTCGGTTAGTGCGCCTCCTTTTATAAACTACTGCGCAATTTGTTGGCGCAAAAATGACAAGGGCCAATCAAAAAGGGAGTACTCTTCGGGACGCACCATTAGACTTCAAGGGGGGGGGGGTTTGGAGTTTGGGTTCGAGGGCAAGTTTTGTTTTTCGTTGGCTTTTGAGCAAGTTTTTTTTTTTCTTCAATCATAGGCTGGATTTTTTTTTGTTGCTTACTTTGCGGACGTGTTTTTCGTTAATAAGGTGTGGGTAAAGTTTTTTTTTTTATGGAAAGTGGGGAAAGTTTGGAAAGTTTTTTTTTTTTTGCTACTATGGGGTGAAGTTTTTTTTTTTTTAGAAAAATTCCAACCCCCCCCCCCCCCCCTTGAAATCAATGGGCGTCCCTTATGGTAAAAGGTATGTACCGCAAACGGGTTTTCGCCCCAGTTATGACAGAAAAATTACCGTAGTGACACAAAAACACCATAGAAATATAGGCGCTATGTATTTATCTAATGTACTAGTGGTGCATTGTGGGATAGGACATGTCGGTAAAAAAAAGGATTTCCGGTAGGCCACCCAGGATCCACGTATGATTGAATTCAGTTCTTACATTATGGTCTTTTAATGATAAAAGACTAATGCCATGGTTTGGGGGAAATCTCAGGGAAATTACCAGGATTGGTTGTTAAATCGTTATATGGCCATATTTATTCAATGGATAAAATTTCCCAAATTTTTCTTTTTTTAAATATTTAATTTGATCTTTTTTTTTTTTTTTTTTAATTTTTCTTTTTTTATAATATTGAATATTGACTGCTTGGGATTTGAATTTGGCGGGACTTTGATGTGCGCGACTTATGTTTGAGTGAAAAAATTAGTATTTGTAAATGTCATAGAAAGTTTATCATAGTTTTATAATTTGAGATTATGTATGGCAAATTATAAAGCCAAATTTGGAATTAAAAATAGTTTACTGATCAGAGAAGAGTTAATTTATAATAAGTTTTGGATGGTGGAATAGGAATTCTGATGCTCAATCACATTTTAAATGATTGGCACTTATAGCAGACATTATTTTTGGTTTATTTTAAGTATTAAACTTATAGAGACATGGGAACATTTGAAAAATAGTGCGCACCGCCAGGATTTTTCAAAATCGATATTTTGCATGGCTGTAAGGCTTTTATATACTAGTACAAAAGCCCTCACCCGCAAATGATTAAGACCAAATCAGGCCCCTTATGGGTAAACCGAACGATTTTACAATTTAACGGCGACGTTAAATTCAGCAGAAGACGAAAATGGGCGTTTACACACAAGAAACACCCCGCCGTATGCATGTTTCCCACGCTATGCACACTGTTTGATCGGTCTATAACATTTATGGTGTTAATATCAGTGAGGACGAGTCAAAAATAGTAATGTAATATACACATTGTTGATTTTAAAGTTATGGAAAAAACTTAAAAGTTGGCCTACAAATTCCCTGGATGAGTTTCTTTATCTCATATCAAGTCCCTATCTGTTTTTGGGGTATGTTATTTTTATGTTTAAAATATATCTCTGTTCTTTCCAATGGACCTAGACTATCATTTGAGAGCAAAGTGAAGGAAAAGAAAAGAAATTTCTATTTTGTGAAAATGTGCCAGTGCCGCTTAATTAGCATACTCAAAACTTCTAGTTCATGGAAAAGTGAAATTAAGTCTTCACAGTAATGATCATCTGTGTAAGAGTGAAACACATTTAAGGGCTTACAGATTTATTGCATTTTGATTATCTGTTTGAATCTGTAGTCCACCATACCAATTTCCGTTGAGGTTGCAAGACTTTAGTTGAAGACAAAGACACGGCAAGGACAGAACAACAGTATTTACTAAACGAAAAGTTTGGAATTTAACTGCTTCTTACGTTTGGACTCAGATGTGGACATGTCATCAAGGGTTTGTATGCCACAATCATCTACTAGATTATTTTCTTCTATGGGTGACTGTTGGACTGCATTTGTTTGCCAGGGAACGGTATCAATTTAAATTAAGGTGCACCAATTTTAAGGTTTAAATTTAAGTGAGCAAAAGTCTGAAACTTAGGTAAAAGGTTAGTTATAGACTTTGGATGTTTTGGATAAGGTACCTGTTGATGCAACCCTTGGTCACAGTCTCATATGATGTGGTTAAAATCACGCACATGTTGTATCGTCATCAACAGCATATCTATGCCTTAAATTTATGATTAAAATTCTATCATATGAATATTTGAATATCAAAGTTGTATATACATTTTTTTTGGTGAAAAGAATTTTTATCATGGAAATTAAAAAGTATTAGGATTAACGGTCCGTCTGCATTTACACTTGGCATCTGTGCTGAGTATATTTAATGTACACCTAACCGTGACATCGGTTTCAGATTGAGAGTTCTTGCCCATATTTCCTGTGGTGGATCCGATATTGATGTGAGGGTTCAATCTTTGCCAATGTGCAGATAGGCCTTTATTGCCATTACAAAACATATTGTGGCCATGATACAAAGGTACCGAACAGAGGGCGTAATCATCTTTGGCCATGTGAGACCGAGACTATTTGTCATTACACAAAACTATTGCTGACCATGGTAGGAAGTTACTGCACTGTGCGGAAAGCAGGCGTAAGATTGCCACTCATGTTCCTACCATTCAAGAGCGGAGCATTAATATATTGAGTGAGTTGCTGATCACCAATAAGCAAATCGACATTATTCCGTAAATGTTGTCAAGAATTAGACTGGAAATGTGAGCATATCAACTCTTGCTGGTCTTGTGGTTATGTAGCTGACCTCGTGATACAGTGATCTGGGTTACCAATCTCCACTATCCTTTTAAAAATATATAAGGATTTTTCATTATTTTTTTTCAGGTTATGAAAAATAAGTCTAAAAAGATCAGGAAAAAACAATAGCTGCCCCTTTGAGGTTAGTGAGGGACACCTGCTCCTGGAGATTGTTGGTGTTGGTAGTCAAAAAACTACCGCGTGATTTGGAATACCGGGGATCCTGTGGTTCCTGCCCGTAAATATTTTTTACCGAAATTCCTATCCCACAATTATCCAACGATGTACGAGTAGCTAAGCATCACTCCATGCACGCTCGCCATTTAGTGCGCCTCCTTAAATTACGCGCACATTTTGTGGCGCACATTTACAAGGCAATCAAGAGTACTCGTTACTGGTAAATTTATATACAGCCAAACGGTTTTCCGCACAGTTATGACCGAAAAAATTACCGTATGACACAAAACACATAGACATATATAGGCTATTTATTTATCTACTCGTACATCGTTTGTGCATTGTGGGAATAGGGAATTTCGGTAAAAAATGATTGTCCTGTAGAAACCCAGGATCCACGTATTGATGAATTCAGTTCTTACAAAATGGTCGTTAATGATAAAGACTACTGCCATGGTTTGGGGGAATCTCAGGGAACTCGTAATCGCTTTTAATTGTTTTTCTTTTACAAGGTGGATGGCCAAATAAAATCTAGTTTGCGTTTTGTGTGGCATTGAATATAGAATGCATTTTTCGCCTATCTGTGAGTCCGGGACTATGATAGTTGACAGTGTCAAAGGGTAAGTTGTGTTCAAACACGTTTAAATAACTGCTGAATAGTGATGTGTTCTCATCACGAACTTCAATTGAAACGCCTGGTTAATTTTTGAAGTAGTCTTGATCAAATCACTCTTCATACATACATAGTTATATTATTCTACATTCTGGTTTGGAAATTAAATTCTGGAACTTACTTTTTACGAGAGACGTTACGTCCAGTACCACTGGACTCACAGGCAACGGACCTTGAGATGGCGATGATGGAGAAACAGTCAGGCAACTCATTACTCGTCTTTAGGCGAGTCACATGACAATCAGCTAGTGATGTTCATTAATCATGTTAATGGCATGATCCCCGGTGGTGGGATAATTTGAACTTAGGCCTCCCTTCTTGTTAAGTGTTGGTGGCTCCACACTTTCCCAAATAGCTCTTTACGCTCTCCTATGTCACTGCTCCTCGCGATCCAGAATTAGGTATCCTTCATGTCCATTGTCTTGCATATTTTTTTGTTTGTTTGTGTAAGTAACTGCTGAATTCTGGCCTCCCCGCTAACCTTCCCAGTTTGGGGCCCATGTGGGTACATACGTTTTACGTGGCCCGTCATGAGGGCCCCACATGAGCCAAATAGCCGTTTCATTGGCCCCATGTGGGGCCACTTGGGTTTCGGTCCCACTGGGCCTCGATTGGCACCAGGTTGGTTTGCCCAGTTGGTTTGCAGGTGGGTATTACAAAACGGGGGGGTAACATTTTTTGTTCCCTCATAGGTTTCACTTTCTGGGGTTGTAATGGCTCACCCGAGTGTACCATACAGGTCAATGTGGGGCCCATAGGGGGTCTTTCATGGGCCAAGATTGGCAAATTCAAATTGATTTTAATTGCACCCTCTTGTATGTGTAACATTAAACACACAAATGTATGTTTGTTGTTTCATCAGCTAAACATCTCCCAAAAGAATTGGAATAATAGCTGAAGTGCAAGAACAAGAATTGCCTTATTTGTTGTTGTTGTTGTTGGATTTTAAAGGCGCCTGCAGCTACTTAGGCTATTTGCGCCAAAACCAAAAACTTATTTTTATAGACAAATGTACCGGCAAAGCAAAAGACTCATATTGCAAGATGTAATACACAAGTTGCGGCTATTCATTATAAAGTTAGTAAAAAGAAGTGCGCAATGACACCTATACTACAATATTATTTAATTTTGAAACACGGTGCATATCAGGATCAAACATACGAAGCTTAAGGCTCAGAAAAATAATAATAATCAGGACTATGAAAAAAACGGTCTAGTCGGCGTGCCAAACCTGGTAATCCATAAACCTACAATAAAACGCCTACCGAAAAAGCAGCACCTGATGGGCGTGTCTGTATGTCCACACTTTAAGGGCCCGACCGTAGACTAGAATGCCTCAAGTCCCCCGAATGTGCTTATGTTGTGTTGTTGTTGTTGTTGGATTTTATGGCGCCTGCGCTACTTAGGCTCTTGCGCCAAAAACAAAACTTATTTAAAATAGACAAATTACGACCAAGCAAAGAATCATTATTGCAACATGTAATACACAAGTTGCAGCTATTCATTATAAAGTTATTACAAGGAAGTGCGCAATGACACCTATCTACATATATATTTAATTTGAAACACGGTGCATATCAGTATCCACATAGCGAAGCTTAAGGCTCATAAAAAATAATAATAAATCAGACTTAATTGAAAAAAAAACGGTCCTTGCCGTCGTGCCAAACCTGGTAAACCATAAACCTAACACTAAACCCCTACCGAAAAAGCATCAGCACCTTCCTGACTTGGGCTGCTGTATGTCCCACTTTAATGGCCCCCGGGACCCCGTAGATAAGATCTCAAGTCACCGAATTGCTTATGTTGTTTGTTGTTGTGTGTTGTTGGATTTTAATGGCGCCTGCAGCTACTTATGCTATTTTGCGCCAAAAACAAAACTTATTTTTATAACAAAATATACGGACAAAGCAAAAGAATCAATTATTGCAAGATGTAATACACAAGTTGCAGCTATTCATTATAAAGTTTATTACAAGAAATGCGCAATGACACCTATACTACAATATATATTTAATTGATACACGGTGCATATCAGGATCACAACTGAACGAATCTTGTAAGGCTCATAAAAATAACAATAATCAGGACATATGAAAAAGAAAAGGTCCTAAGCGTCGTTGCCAAACCTTGTTAAGCCATAAACCTACAATAAAACCCTAACGAAAAACAGCAACCTGACGGGGCGTGCTGTATGTCCACGCTTTAAGGGCCCGGACCCCGCAGACTAAGATCTCAAGTCCACCGAATTGCGTATGTTTAATTTTATGAATGGTTTATTTTTAATATGAGATGTATGTTCTATGGTGTTTTCAAAATGTTACAGTCCGTACACCATCCTTTCTCTAAAGGTGTGCATTTATTTATTTATTTATTTATTTATTTCTTTATTTCATTTGGACACTCGCTTTTACAACAGCGGCACACACCTTCTCGGTGGTGGTCCTTTAAAGAAACACACCAAAACAGTCCAAGTAACAGAATAGAAGTGGGCGCACATACAAACCTATTCCTGTAACATCATTTAACCCTAAGAGCATCTGCTTGAGGAGTGAAATGCATGGGGCAAGAACTGTGTTATGCGACCACGTCGTGACAGTAAAAGCAATCTAAACAATATAGTGTGTCAACTTTAACAAGAAATACATGATACAAAGTCTATATACAAGCATAAAACCATTGAGAGAACTTAATGTGGACTCAATTTGACGCAATTTCTGATATGCCCTGTTTTTTTAGATAAGACTGCAGTAGTCTTCAAAAATATTATGGACCAAATTAGCCAAGTTTCTCAGAAAACATGGGCACGATTTTTACTGACAGTCACTCTCCTAAACAAGGTAAAGATAATGTCGAGTGTTAGACATGTAAATATTCCAAAAGAAATCGAGACGCAACGATTAATATTACTTTGGAGTAGAGATAGCTCTTAGTCTTATCACATCGAGAACATGCATTTGAGCATGGGATGTTTAACGTCTTCAATACCATCTTTACATAGTCACATACACCCGAGTTATTAGGCTCCCAGGCACTCGTTCTGCCATTTGAGGGACAGAGTGTTAGAACGCGGCCTTAAATTTTAAGCTTGCACCATAAAAATCAAGACCATCAAGTAGGTAACTCTCAAGACTTGGCTGGCTTTTTAAAACAAACATAATTATTAAGAAGATTTGGGACATGCTGTGGTTATACCATTCAATATCATACTGATGACGATGCAATATGCTAAAGTCTTGAACCACCCAGGATTTGCAGGGGCCTATCAACAGAGCAGACACCTAAACCACTTTTTTCAGAGAATGAATGATGCATCAAGCCCTTTGTATTTCAAGGGAACATTTTGACTATGGATGTCAGTGAGCGTTCAAGAATAATTGGCCATATATGTAAATCCATGTCAATACGTCTTGCAAAGTACTTCATCTTTGCCTGCCTATGCGTAAATTCAATGGTGGTCCAACCTAGATCGCCAAATAGCGTTGCTGTCGGTTGTGATTGCGGAGACGCTTTGAGTAAAGTCCTAGCCAATTTGAAGCTGAAGGTTTTCAAGCCTCTTATAATCAAATGGTTAAGTGATGAAAAGTAATAGATACAGTGATTATAGGGATTGTCTTTGTCTAGAATTAATTATTTGAAAAAATACTTAAAAAATACAACATTATGATCAAAATTTGCATTTTACAGCAGAAAAGAAAAAAAATTACAGGTCATGGACCACGCCCATATGGGTGAGCCCTGTGGAAGCCCTCCTGTAGCCATTCCCACCATCAAAAAAAACCCACTGGGACCCATATAAAAAACCTTGAAAACCCAGTTCCTAGTCCCACACAGACCCCTTGAAGAACCACAATGGACCCAATTGGGGTTGCCCCACTGTAACCCAAGCCAAATATACCCACTAATAGCCCGCATGGATCCACCCTGGGTTGCCCACTTGAAGCCCGAGCCCACATTAATCCCACCTTGCCCATTTTAACCCCATGTGGGCCCCCAGAAGGGCATGTTGGCTGGGTCGTTGGTACTTGGGCGTCGATGTTACTTACCTTTACCTGCGATTTAAGAGCCTGCTTAGGCAGCTGGATACAATCCGAAACACTGCACTTCAGTCCGTAAACTAAGTTAGATTGTTTTTCTGTGCCTGGGTGATTTTAAATCCGTGACATGGGACCGACGCTTACCACGTAATAGTTAGTTGGTTTTAGAATGACGTGGTGACGCTGTAGCTTTTAAGGTGTTTTTAAACACGTTTTCCGAAAAAAGACCCATCAATTATGTCGGTCGCAGTTGTTAAATTTGGCACACACACCTCTGCGACTGCGTGAAACTTTCTATGGACCCGTCTATGGAGTGCTGAAGTTTCTTATATTAATCAATTTTTGATCTGATCTCAAAATATTTTTTTGAAGATACAAGAGGAGGATATCTTTTTATGATATTATGTAAAAAGAAATATTTTCAGTGAGTTATTTTGCTGTAAATCGCGATTTTGTTGACTTCCATCATTCACTCCAAAGGTAATCTTTCACTCCAGGGAGTAACTGCCAAGAGCCCGTAATGACCAATCATGTCGCAGAATTCCAATTTGTGGCATCACACCGACCGATGAATAACTGCCCCGAAATTGGGGTTTGAGTTGGTTGGCTTTAGCGAAAGCCCGATTTGGGTAATCCCTCATGTGGTCTTTCTCCCTCCGGAATCTGGGCGCTTCAGTGAGATAGTGTCCAGCTCTGTATTGGAGTGTTCTGGTAACACCGAGCTTATGAATCAAGGGGTGATGGGAGTCAAACTGAAGGTATTTATTGTTCAGTGTGGGTCAGTTCCGGTAACATGGTTCATAAGTGCGTCACTCTCCACACTGGAACAAACAATCCCATAATGGTAGCTTGTTGTCTTTGCATGGTTCTTGAGTACACTTTAAATGTTTGCATCATTTGTTAAGCAATTTAGAAAAAAAATCCAAGCTCACTACACAATCGAACCAGAGTTCTTGTTTTATTCCAGGGTGCGATGACAAGCATGTTGCTCGAAACTTTCCATCATAAATTACTGACAATGGTAGCTATCGGAGAACCCATGGCACATCCATGTTTTTTGTTTGAAATGGTTCCCAATCTGAAAAAGTAATTTGTACTAAACAAATGTCCACAATTCAACAACCTTGGTCGACATTCAAGGTTTTGCAAGGTTTTATCCTCTTCAGAACAGTCTCTGACACTTGGAGTACAACTCGATGAAATGCACGTAAACACGGCACTCTCTGAGATCAACAGGCAGCTGATTCATAACCGAGCGCCATATCATGAACGAGGAATCCGCAACCTTCTTTTTATATTTGGCATAAAGAGGCGGGTAAGATCAGACGAGGAACGCAATCGGTTTCTGAATCATGTGGATCTAGACTTCTCTTCAAATGATAAGCATCAGTGAGGTAATTGGAAGCTACAGAGTGGAGACATTTAAAAACATATACAGATAAGATACCGATCTAATATGCTGATTCTCTGTTAACTGTATCCAGTGCAGAGCTTCCAACAATGGAGCCGAGGACTGCATCCCTATCGCAGCTAAAAACGTTGGCCTCGCAGCCTTATTTTGCAAGCTCCTGCAACGTTTGAGATCATTTTCACGCCAGCTAGCAATGATAGTTAGCATAGTCTAAGCGTGAAAGGACGCCAGTCCCCTGAACAGCATTGTGGCAAGCTTCGGATGTGATAAACCGACGAAGCGCCAAAGATTCCTTATGATGAAATTCACATATTTGCAATATAGAATTGATGTGATCAGACATATTTTAACTGATCCAAATGGCACCAGGGTTTTTTAACTGATCCGATGGGAGATTCTCACATTGCCATTCCATCGCATTTTAGACAAGTGGCAAAGCACGGTAATTGCAAAAACATGAACTCAGGTTTTCATCTTGGGTTAATTGAAGTGTATTCCTAACCATAAATTTATTGAGTGTAGTAATATGAAATCAATTTATACATTTTACGGTGGCGGTCATTTTCATCCTTGGGATAAAAATTCAGTATACATCTGAATGTCATCATCGTACTCATGGAATGAAGGTCATGACCCCGAAGCTATCCCCAATGGGCGAGTGTACATAAAAAACTCTGTGGACCGATGAAAGATCCTTGGGGAAGATAGTAAGTGAAGATATGAGCTCTAGAAAATGTTTTCTTAATGGTAACCTAGTGGCATCCATCCCTAGAACCAATATGTCTGGTCGACCGTCGAATGCTGCGACATTTCAAGCAGGACCATGAGGACAGCTTTGCCTTTACGAGAGATGGATAATATCGTTTTTAACCCACATTAAAGCAGTTCAGTATCTGTGCTGCTTTTTTGTAGCTAGATTGAAACATTTGACCTAGGCCATTGCTGTCCTACATGGTCTGTAACGTTGCTTTGGCTGCTTTTTCCGACGTTTTTGGAACAACAACTTATGTTGGCGACCGTCCTAGCTCGAAGTAAATCGGGATCTAAAGTGGGTTTCTTGAATGACCGGAGTTATTACAGATCTTTCAAATTATGATGGAAATAAGCCAGATGACAGTGAGGTGTTTACATTTTGGTGAAGCAGCAGCAACTAAATTTTCGTTGACCAGCCAAGGCGGGATAGAAGCCAGACAACAGATTTGCTTGGAATCTTCATGATTATTTTGAAATCATCGGCTAACTGGTTGGAAATTACCATGTGTCATCGTAGGGAAGACTCAGAGTGGGCTAATCGTCATTAGAAGAGCAGACATTGTTTCTTAATCTTCTCAACTTTATCAATATGACAAACTTGTTAGAGAGGGCTTCATATAAATTACAATCTGGGAGAATTGAACGGACTTATTAGAATGTACTGATGGTATAATACATTTCTTTTGAACTGGCATTCATACACTTTTAGTGAAAATTCAATTAATAATAAATCAGTTATGATTTAAAATCTAAATGCCGCTTCATCATTATCAATTGATTCTTTTTCCATCTGCCTCAAGTCGACTCCGAATCGTCCTCTCTTCATGATGTTCTCATGTACCATGGGAGCTTTTGTTTTAACATGGCGCGTCTTAGTTTACGCAAGGACTACTTCATCTCAATGAGGATGTTATAGCCTCGGTATGATTCAACCATTATCATTTGGCATTTTCACGTCTGGAAACTCGTTGAACGCTCAGTAAAATGATGTATTGTGTTGATCTAACTTTTCGAGTCGCGTGAAGTTGATGTGATTTTCATAGGAGGTGGTAGCACATTGTACTATGGAATAAACTACATGATGATCTGAGCATCGATCACCTACCTCACCTTTGATGAATGCGAGAATCACATCAGCACTGCAATCGCCAGATCTAAGGTGTGTCCGGAAACATGGGTTGGGCCCAAAAACATATTGTGGGAAATTAAGCAGGCATAAACAATTTCATTTAATTTTTGGTGTCATACTGTCAGGCACATCACAAGCACACGTTTTTGAGGGGTACACAGATCTCATCCATAAAGTTGTCAAATTCTTCCAAAAGGTAGATATAGGAATTTATTACATTGGAAGGGCTAGGACGGTAGACACAACCAACCTGAATGGAATTATTAATATTAAGAGTACAGGGGGGTTCAAAGGTGACAGAGTCCAACTCTGATGGAGCAGAATTTAGCTTGAGGCTACTTTTTGTACAAAATACCCCTAAAAATTTCCGCCGCCATATGTTGAACTGTTCAGGAAGTCCTAGAAAAGTATAGTCCGGCAGTGATTTCGCCTCTGACAACTGCATCGTCTACCGACCACCAAGTCCTGTGTTTAATAACATTACATCAACATCTTTATTCATAACATTAGCTACAAGGGTAACAGTTTTTATTTCTCACAGATTGAGCGTTCCACTGTCTGGCACAGTTTTATTTCGGGTAGGGTTAACATAGGGAATTGGGCGCAGGTTTGAAAGATTTCTTGGCAGATCTCGCCCTCTCTCTGTAATTTGATACTAGAGGGGCCATATCACATCAATGTTTCTTGTTTCCGGCTGCCTCCTCTTTTACCTCGCTGTGTGGAGGTCTAGATTGAAACCAGCTCCTTTATGTCACCTCACTTGGCTCAGATACAGATAATTGACATTTCGTTCAGCAGTTTACTCCTTTTGTAACTCATGATGGTAATGGACTGTTTTTGTAACAGATTGATTAGTTGTTATCACTGATTGACCATCATAACTGAAGTGTGGGAGGGCCGTGGTATGTCAGTGCACAGGATGATACCAACCCGCAATAAGCTTAGCCCCATAGTACATGTATGTTACAAGTAACACACTACCAGTATACTTAGCCATGCATCAGATGAATAAGATGAAAACCATAAATTAATGTAACCCAGTAAGCAATCCATTGTCAACAAGATCGATCAGTAGATGGAGAAGTTACTAAAACACAGTTATAGCACAAATCAATGGAGTAGACAATATTTGCCAGCAATAAAATCAAATATAGATCAAGAAGTTTGTGGCAGCATGTCAGGCGCTCAACACAACATTTCTAAATTGGTTCCTGATATCTTGTAGGAGGTGAGGGCTTCGCCTTCAATGAAATATACCACGTGACAATACTATGGTGACAATGGCATGCGGAGGCACCACCTCCCTCTGGTTCTTAATATCTCGTAGGAGGCAAGGCCTCTGGTTCCTGATGTCTTAGGGGGGTAGGGGCTAAGCCTTCAATAAATAATATTATTTGATATACATCGTATGGAATGATTAACAATTTGTGGCGACGAACATCGTGTGGCGACGAATGTCGTGAAGAACAATTTTTCTGTTTGAAACCCACTGTGTCTCCTTTTAGAATGTTTTTTATATACTTGTGTGTAATGCAAACATATGCCCCCCAGGTGTCAGATGGTATGTCTTAATGTGTCGGCCAGTGCCGGGGGGGGGGGGGGTGTTGTCCCCAAAAATACTTTTTGGCTATTGTGTTATTATATAAGTTATCACCTCCCATGTGTGTATATGCAAACATATGCACCCCAGATGTCATATGGTATGTATTCAATGATGCCGGCCAGTGAAAGAAGGGGGCAACCCCTGTCCCAAAATTCTTTTTTTTTCCACGAGGGAAACAAAACTTATTTTTCATTCTTTACATATAAAACCATACAATATATACAGCACATAATATCATATTTTCAACGTCTAATAC